>JAOXYD010075526.1:0-12501 GCA_028565735.1 Pinacopodium congolense
TTTAATTTGCATCATTGCATGGATGGTTACTATGATTTTGTTGTTATGCTTAAATAGGTTTATATATACACTTATTCTTATAAAAAGATCAATTATGATTATTATAATGGTATGAGGGTAAATATGGAATCCTTATTGAGTTGACAGCTTACCCTTTGCCCGTGGACTATTTTCAGGAAATTGATTGAGATTCAAGGGCTCAGCTGGTTTGAGTTATTTCATCGAGCGTAGGTGGGCTAGCGGCTAGATGATTTTGTTATTTCATTTGATCTGTTGAGATTTTTGGGTTATTGTTTTGGACTAAATTATTTGTGTTTTGGACAGTTTAAGTATTAATTTATGTTGTATGGATTGGATTTGTGTTTGGGCTTTATTATAGATGTGTACTAAGATTATGATTGGACTCGTTATATTTGATTTATGGTTAAAATTTTCGGGAGTTTTTCACATTTAAGACAGTATAAAAACTATTTTCTCTATATTTTATAAGACAGATACAAAGAATTGATAATGATTAAATGAACCCTTAACTGGACTTAAATAGTAGATGGTCAAACACTTAACTAATGGAGATAATAAATCGTTTAGTAAAAGCATTAGATTAATTGAATTTTTCGACAAATTGTTTTTACTTGTTTTTAATATTCAATGCACAATTTCACACAAAACAAAAAAAGAGAATCGAGAGAGGGGTGAAACAATACGATATAACCCAAGAGTGATTTTAATGAGGATCAGCAAATATAGTGAATTGAGAATCACTAGATCAACTTCCACTTCAAGAAAAGGTATTTAAAATATATTTAGTACTAGTAGCAAGTGACACATGACAATGAATATTTTCAAAGACATTGTGGTAAAATTTGGAGATTTTTTCAATTAATGTTTTTTTTTGGTATTTTGATTCATGAACATATATATATATATATAGTGTGTGTGTGATTTCAGATGATATGTGACATGGGGTTACAATTATGTGTATGGTGTATTTTAGGGTGTTGGGACTACAATAGTAATAACTTTAGTGTTGGGTCATTTTATTAGGTCTTTGCTTATATGCTTAAAGTATGTTGATGTGTTAATGCATATTCTATTAAGGTATGTGATGTTAATGTGTTAATGCATATTATAGTAAGGTATGTGACATTAAGAGGGTATTTTGTGTATTTTACGTGTGTGCAATATGATGGTTGATTAAATCTTACCACTTGATGTCAAAATGAAGTAGAAGCCATTTCATATCTGGATCAAATTTTTATAGCTAACTTGAGGTAGAAATCAATTTGTGTCTAGAGCTATATATAGACAAAAATCACTCTGTATCTATAAAGAATGTCTAAAATTATAATGAGGTAATAATCAATTTATGGTTAAGGCAAATATTCAGGGCTTACCCATGCAGGTAGATGATATTATATAAATGTTATGAAACCTATGCATGTAACATATGGTATAATAGATGTTAATTATAAGATTGCATGTCATCATGCACATATTATATTATTATTGATAGGTTTTGGAGATCTTTTAGTGAGATAAATTGGTACAAGTGGCAGATAGTTGTTCTTATAAGGTAAAGGACTACGATTTTTCTATTTTTTAATTATTTTTACCTTATTGATACATGCTAACCTGTTCTAATTGTGATTTCAATTTAGGAGTGGGTAGGATGTGACTAACTATTAGATAAAATGGAATTTAAGTAGTCTCCAATTACAAGGTCATTATGTTCTAGTCATTGATTGAATTTTATAGACTTTATTTTATTCTCAATTGATTATGAGAATGGATAGTTAATTTGACAAAGTAATAATGAGGTGTAGTTAGTTCTTTTAATTTTTCGAGTATATTGCACTAATGTGCATTTTTAATAGGTTAAATAAGCTTTAACTTGATAATTAGGCATACGAGTTTGGGCCTTATTATTGAATGATAGTATGTCATGACCTCAATATGGTTGAATTAAGCTTAGGATATGATATATTAAATGGTATTAGAGTCAAGTTTAAGATAAGCACATGATGAGATTAGAGGTAGAAATGCGTGGAGGTAGAATGAGTGAGTTACTCAATTCAATTTAATTAATTAGTTTGCTTTTAAACTCTTTTTTTCTTACCTTATAAATTTTAAATAGGATAAAGCCAGTGACTTATGATTGAGTTTTATTACAACTAAATTGTGTTTAGAGTTTTAAATAATGAGGAAAACACTCATTTTAAGATGGGAAGAATGTGAGACCCTAAAATTTTGACTTTTGTAATTACTAATGATTTGACACAATTTAATATCTTAAGAAGATTGTTGAATATTTTTTAATTGATTTAAAAATTCATATTAAAATGTGTAAGATTGAGTAATCATGATGATAATACTTAAAGGGAGAAGGAAACTTAGTGAATATATTGTTTATTTTATTGTCATAATTGAACACTATTATATATTTTAAGCACAATTTTTATAGGAATATCAAGTTATGGTGATATAAGAAGCTATGAAAAATTATGAAAAATTTCTACATTTTATAAGAAGAATATGGGAGCTAATATTGACCAGCCAATCCCTTAATGAACCTTTAATTATTCTGAGCATTTACTTTGTTGAGTATTAAGTTTGGTTAACCAAAATCTTTGACAAACTATTTTTAAATTTTTTTTGTCAATATTTAGTTGAAAATTTCACATAAAAAAGAAAGGAACAATTAAGAAGATTTAGAGAAGGGTAACGAGAATTCAAGAGAAACCTAATGGTGAATTTAGTGAGAATCAACAATGAAAGTTATGATTTATGTAATACTAGGTCAATTTGTATTGCCAAAAAGAGGATTTAAGGGACATTAAGTATGGATAATAAGTGGCTTATTTCAATTATATTTTTTGGATGTATTTATAATTTATTCATTATTTTTTATTATTGTATTTGTCTCTCAATCATTATTTACATGCATGATTATTCAAATTGATAGAGAAGTGTATAAACCCTCAACAAATGTTAGAGTCAAATTTGGAGGCTTTTGCTAATTAATAGTTTTGGAGATTTTGATTCATAAAAAACATGTTATTTAGCATGACAAGTGGTTGTGCAATTACTATAGTGTATATGGTATGTTTTAGGGCGTTAGGGAGACAATATTGATAATTTGAGTGTTATGTGTTACAACATTTCATTTGATTAGTGCCTATGCACATATAATATGTTATTGTAGTTGAAACTAGGATGTTGTGATGAGTTGTGAAACCTTTAAGAGTGTGCTTTGTAATGGATCAGATCCTATTAACTAGTGTCATAATGGGAGAGATGCCTTCTTGTGTCTTAAGCTAGTGTCATAGGCTAGATTGGCTATCCAAAGCAAATGTTCAAAGCTAAATTAAGGAAAAAATCAGTTTTCTTCTTGAGTTAGATTGACATAAAAACCAATCGATAGTTAGAGAAATCATATGGCACCTATTTTAAGCAGGTATATAGTATTGTATGAATGGTATAACACATATGCATATTATATTATTATTGATATTTCTTAAAGATTATGTAGTGACAAATAAGCACATATAGTGAGATATTGTTTTACATAATTGTAGAGGACATGGGGTTTTCAATCTTTTTTCATTATTTGCTTTCTCAATTGATGTATGCTACCTTATTATAGTATAGTTGTAAATTTAAGTGAAAAATTCAAGGTGGAGCATCATGATTTAGGGGGATGTAAGCTCATAATAGATAAAATGAATTTGATAGGTGATAGGGATCAAACCGTGCATGCATTTATGTCTACCCTTCATTCCAAACCATTGAGGGATATAGGAGGCTTAATGATGAGGACTAAGATGCATGAAAGAAGCTCTTCAAGGTTTAATCATGGAGTTGTAATGGAAGGAAATCATTCTTGAGGATTAAGAGATTATAGCAAGATCAATCACTTGTCTACATGTCCTTGATGAGGAGTAAGCCTTTGGAAGTCAATATAGCCTAATATAAGTTGATTTTGAGGGTACAGGTACAAAGAACTTCATTTTGAGAAAGTGAAAACAACTCAATGGCCCCATAAAATAGCTCTATTATGACTTACGAGGATTGTCATTATGGATTGCGATGTAGTGCCACAGATAGTGAGAATCAAAGTACAATGGCACCCAATAATGGTGTTATTATTTGTTTAAAAAACTGTTGTTATTGACCTGATTAAGGATAGAAGAACATTAACCCATCACAATAGCTCTATGTAGCATCGATCTAATTGTCCTTGTGGATTACGTAATTATGTGAAACTTTGTATTTTTAGATTTATCCTTAGATTAGTGTTTAACATTGTTAGGATTATATAAACCTATTTGGTTTTCACTTTGTATAACTTTTGAATATCATTGAATTAAATTTGAGAGATTTTCTTCTTTGAGAAATTTCTTTCTTTTATTTTTAACAAAGAACTAAAATTTGACCTTATCAACGTGATATGTGGTGATAAATCTTTATAACTATAGTTTTAATGGGAAGTTTTGATTAGGTTCAAGTTTCCTACTTGATTTAAAGATGAATTTAGGAGTTTTATTCCATATAAATTTGATTTTTATTCGTGGTATAAGGTTCACAACAGTTGGTATTAGAGTATTGGTTGTTCTTCTATTCATGTGTTATCCATATTTGTTTCTTATCAATTCCTTATATTTGTGGTTCTTAGTTTCCTCTGAGTCTTGTTGCATTCATCATTTATTCTTCCATGCATCTTGAGTTAAAATCTAGTTCTTATTATTTTTGTGTTCTATTACTATCTATTTCTTCTACATATCTTAATTTAAATCTTGTTTTTTGTTTATTCTCTTCTAGAATTCATAGGCATAAAAAGAAGAAGAGAAGAAAGAGAAAAAAAATTAAAAAATTTTAAAAATAAAAAATATGAAAAAGTGAAAAAATATTACATTAAGTCATCTTATGTTGAAAATCCTTGTATTCAAGCATCCGTGAGGTTTTCCTAAGTAGAAAGGGAAAGCATAAGTCAAGTTCATAGTTCTTTAGTTTCATAATTCTTCTTAATCAATCCTTATCTTTTTCATATATTCAGTGTTTTTTTCCGTACAAATTCTAAGTCTTGTTGATTCATCAAATTTCTTATTTATTCTATTCATTATTCTATTCCTAATTTTATTTGTCTTTCCTAGTGATATTTATTATCTCTAATTCTTTATTGTATGATCATTACTTGGCTTGTTTTTGGTAAGATCAATGATAAACTTCTTCTTTAAGAACTTGTAGCAGGCAATCAAGTGGTAAAAGGCAAGAGTGGTGCATATAGTATTGAGAAAAGTCAAATTTGAGTGAAACATAAGATATTTTACGTTACATTGAGGGTAAACACGTGAGGGAGTGTGTGAGGAAAACTCATATTACTAACCCGCTTTTTCAAGAAGTCAAGATGAGCAATGGTGTAGTTAGAGACATAAAGCTCAAGCTATTCGTAAAGGCTATCCAATAGCAATTCCAAGCTCCCAATTCAAGATTAGGTAACATAGAGACTCATTCCAAGTCTAGAGTTTCCAAGAGACCTATGGTTAAGATTGAAGAAGGGGAGAGTTAGGAGTATAAGGAGATTGGATTTAGCAAAGAGGGAAGGGCTACTACAAGACATGGAGTAACTTGGCTAGTATTAAGATGAAAATTTTGAACTTCCAAGGGAGGAGTGATCTTAGGTCTTATTTATAGTGGAAGTAAAAGGTGGAACATGTCTTTGATTGCCATAACTATTTTGAGGAGAAAAAGGTGAAGTTAGTGGTTGTAGAGTTCATATACTATGCTAGCATTTGGTGGGATCATTTGGTGCTTGGAAAGTAAAGGAGTGGAGAGAGACTGACTAAGATATGGGAGGAAATAAAGGCGGTGACATGGAAGAGGTTTATTATAAGTCATTATGATGGGGGCCTGTATAAGAAATTATAGAGTTTGACCCAAGGATCAAGAAGTATAGAGGATTATTATAAGGAAATAGAGATAACCATGATTAGAGCCAATATAGAGGAGAAATGAGAGGCTATAATGACTAGGTTACTTAGTGGGTTAAACAAGGAGATATCAGATATAATAGAGTTACAACATTATATAGAGATGGAGAATTTGCTACATAACAGGGCTAAGTTGGAGAAGAAATTGAATTCTAAGCATTCTTCCAAGACTAATGGGACTTCTTCCTAGAGATAGATGGAAGGATCCTAAGGTAGTACCTAAAGTGAAGGAGAAGATTAAAACTAAAAAGGTTAGTACCCCTTTTAAAGATAAATTCGAACTTAAATCACCCGTTACATCTCGAGATATAAAGTGTTTTAGGTGTTTATGATTTAGACATATTACACCACAATGTATAAATAAAAACATGATGGTGATTATTGATAATGGTGATATAGAGAGTATTAGTTTCATTGATGATGAGATGTCACCATTAGTGAATGAGAGTTCTTTGGAGATTAAGGAGTCAATTTATTGAGAGTTATTGGTAACTATACGATCACTCAACATTTAACCCTAAGAGCATTGTAATGAGGGTGCAGAGGAAGCATATCTTTAATACCAAGTGTTATATGAGTAATAAGATATGTAGTATGATAATAGATAGTGGTAGTTGTACTTATATGGCTAGTACTATGTTAGTTGAGAAGCTGAAGTTGTTAACTTTGAAGCATCCTAAGCCATATAAGTTATAGTGGCTTACTAAATGTAAGGTGATCAAGTTACTAAGCAAGTGTTCATGGCATTTTCCATTAGAATTTATATGGATAAGGAGCTTGGTGATGTGATACCCATGTTTGCAATACATTTATTGATAGGACAACTATAACAATTTGATAGGAGAGTGATGCATAATGAATACAAGAACAAGTATTCCTTTAATTTGAAAAATGAAATAATTGCATTAATACCTCTTAAACCATTAGAGGCATATGAAGGACAAGTAAGGATGACAAATGAGTTTCAGTTTAAGGAAAAAGAAAGAGAGGGAATATTAAAAAAAATGAAAAGAGTGTGAGAGAAGAAAGTGAGAGTAGTCAAAAGATGGAAAAGAGTGTGGGGAAAAAAGTTAGAAAGTGGAGAACAAAGTAATAGGTTGAGTGTCTTTACTAAAAGCAACAAGATCAAAAGTGCAATCGTAGTTAGGCAACAATTACTTGTGCTTTTGAACAATGACCTTTTATTTTCTACTAATAGTTTTAATCTATCTTTATGTAGTGTGGTTATTTCTTTATTACAAGAGTTGAAGAATTATTCCTAGAGGAGATTCCACATGTGTTACCACTAGTAAGAGGTATTAAACATTAGATTAAATTTGTTATTAGACTGTCAATATCAAATTGATTAGCTTATAGGACAAATCTATAAGAGACCAAAGACATTTAGTGACAAATTGATAAGTTATTGTACAAGGGATTCGTGAGAGAAAGCTTTAGCCTGTATTTTATTAGAGGATATACTTGATGCATTGCATGGTGCTATTTTATTTTCTAAGGTTGATTTAAAAGTTTAATATTTTCAATTTTAAATAAAAGAAGATGATGAGTGTGAAACTTCATTTAAAACAAAATATTTTTATATGAATGGTTAGTGATAGCTTTTGGATTAACTAATGTGCCTAGTATATTTATAAAGTTAATGAACTATTTTTTGCTGCCATTCATTAAAAAATTTGTTATAGTTTATTTTGATGATATTATAGTATATAGTCACAATCTAGATGAACATGTAAACATTTGTGTAAAATGTTTGATACTTTGAGAGAGAATCAATTATATGCTAACCTAAAGAAGTGTGTGTTTTATGTGGAGTAGATTATTTTCCTTGGATTTTTTGTGAGTTCTCAAGTTATAAGCATAGAAACGGAAAAAATTAAGGTAATTAGAGAATGACTTACACCTAAGAATGCAAGTGAGATAAGGAGTTTCCATGGATTATCAAGTTTCTATTAGTGGTTTGTTAAAGATTTTAGTTCAATAGCTACTTTATTAAATGAACTTGCTAAAAAGATTGTTATTTTCAAGTGGAATTATGTTCATGATAGAGCTTTTAATATGATAAAAGATAAATTAACAAATGCACCTTTATTATATTTGCCCAACTTTGATAAAGCTTGCGAAGTTGAACGTGATGCATTTAGAATTGGAATAGGAGTTGTGTTAATTTAAGATTCTTAACCAATTTCAGATTTTAGTGAGAAGCTTAGTGGTGTTGCATTAAATTATCCTCCTTATGATAAAGAGTTGTATTTATTAGTTAGAACTTTACAAACTTAGCAGCAATATTTATGGTTGAGGGAATTCATTATTCATTCTAACCATAAGAGTTTAAAGTTTTCGAAATCCTAAGGTAAACTTAATAAAAGACATGCTAAATGATTGGATTTCATAAAGATATTTCCATACATGATTAAATATAAACATAGAAAGGAAAATGTAGAGTCCGATGCATTATCTAGCAAGTATGCATTGATTACATTCTTACAATTTAAATAACTTAGCTTTAAGTTTAGTAAGGAATTTCATGTTAATGATTATGATTTTGGTTAAGTATAAAATGTGTTTTCGATGTATGCATATAAAGAATACTGTAGATATAAAGGCTATTTATTTAAGAAAGATAAATTTTATGTGCCTATATGTTTATTATGTGAACTATTAGTTAAGGAGACATATGGGAGAGGATTAACTGGACATTTTGATATGAAAAAGACATTAAACTTATTATGTGAACATTTTTATTAGCCTTATATGAAAAGTAATAGGCAATTTGTTTATGATAAATGCATAACATGTAGGCAAGTAAAATTGAAAGTGATGCCACATGGTTTATATACATCTTTACATGTACCTAATCAAACTTGGGCTGATATTTCAATGGATTTTGTGTTAGTTTTTCCTAAGCATCAAGGATGTAAGGATACTATTTTTATTGTTATCGATACGTTTGGTAAGATGTCACATTGCATTGCTTGTTTGGGAGCAAATGATGTAACATATATTACTGATTTGTGCTTTAAAGAAATAGTTCATTTGCATAGTTTACTTAGAACTATAGTTAACGATAGGGATGTTAAGTTCTTAAATTGTTTTTGGCATACTTTGTGGAGTAAGATGGAAACCAAAATGCTATTTCTACTATTACACATCCTCAAACAAATGGACAAACAGAAGTAGTTAATAAGATACTTACTACTTTATTACGTGCTATCATTCAAAAGAACTTGAAAAATTAGATGAGGTGTTTATCACATGTAAAATTTGCATATAATAGGACTGTTCATTCTACTACTAGTTATTCTCTATTAAAAGTTTTATATAGTTTTAACCCTTTGACTTCTATAGATATGTTCCCTTTGTCGAATAACAAATAAGCTAATTGAGATGGAAAGCAAAAAGCCAAATTTGTTAAGGGTTTGCATAAAAAAAATGTCTATGCTAGTATAAGGCAAATGAATGAATAATATGTAAGGCAAGTCAATGAGGGACGTATGAAGGTAATTTTTTAGCCCAACAATTAGGCGTAGGTTTAGATGCGAAAGGAGAGATTTCCTGTTCAACGAAAATCTAAACTGCAACTTGGAGGAAATGGACAATTTCAAGTGTTCTAGTGGATCAATAACAGTGCATACAAGCTAGATTTTCCATTTAAATTCAATAATGTGACGATATTTTCAATATTTCTGATTTGTCATTGTATAATGCACGTGATTCGAGGATGAATCCTTTCGAAAAAGGGCATAATGATAGGGATCAAACCATGCGTGTGCCTATGTTTACCCATCATTCCAAATAATTGAGGGGCATAGGAGGCCTAATGATGAATACTAGGACTAAGCATATGACAGAAGCTCTGTAAAGATTAATTATAGAGTTGTAATGGAAGGAAATCATTATTGAGGATCAAGAGGTTTTGCTAAGATGAATCACCCATCTACATGTCCTATATGAGGAGTAATCCTTCGAAAGTCAATGTAGCTTATAAGGTGAATGTTATTTTAAGTAAGTGATAGTAGCTATAACTCTCCCCTTTCCTTTAATACCATGTCATTATGGCTTACAAGGTACTATTGTTTTGACTTATGAGGAGCATTGCAGATAATGAGAAGCAAAGCATAATGACACCTAACTCAGGTAGGGGTTATCACAATGGTGTTGTTTAGCACCAATCTAACTGCCATTGTGGTTTACATGATTATGTGAAACTTTATATTTTAAGATTTTTCCTTAGGTTGGGGTTCATCATTGTTAGGACTGTAACCTATTTATAGAACTTTTGAATATCATTGAATTAATTTTAAGAGATTTTCTTCTTGTGAAAAATTTCTTTTTTTTTTGTTCTTTATAAAAAACTCAAATATAATCTTATTAGGGAAACCTGTAGCGATCAATTACTATAGTGATTCTAATCAACTAGTTTGATTAAGGTTAAATTCCTTACCTAATTAAAAGATGACTCTATGATTCTTATTCTATGTAGATTTAGGTTTTAGAATGTTTGTAGCCTAAGGTTCGTATCAATATGTCCTTTGATAAAAAGTACTGATGTTTTAATTGGTGATTTAGTTTAACAGAATTTATTCAATTTTCACTAAATAATTCCTAATTGAACATGAGATTGAATAGTTCATTAATTAAGTAATGACAAGAAATAGTTATTTATGTTATTTTTTAGAATATATTAGATTTAACATGTTAAATAAATTTTAGTCTGATGTGAGTCTGGACCTTACTAAGTGAGGTATGTTACAAAATCAATATAATTTACCTGGATTTGAGTTGTAATACTTTATATTTTGGCTTTCATTAAAGACTTATCAAACGTTTGATAACCAATTTTACTATACATAGCAAGTATTTTCTTCTGTTTTACAAAAACCTAGCCTCAGTTTAAGGTGACTTCTTGACAAAACATTTTTATTGGCCGAAAATGAAATGTTCACAACTAATATATGCTTACCTATCACTTTGAATCTAATAATTGGATTAAGATGGTTGACCTTTGGGATAGTACAAACAGAGCCCCAATTTGATGTTTCTTCTTTCCTTCCTGGTGCTAGGGTGTTTAACTAATAGTCCACAAAGGAACCCCATCTTTCAACACTCTCAACGGCCACATACATAGGTGAAGACGATAAAAGGGTTAATATTGGGCCACCTGTAAGTCATTACCCTTAGGTGGAAATTTTTTACGTTTTCCCTCTACAAACAAAAATAATGATCTTGACATTGGGACTCTTTTTTTTTTTTCTAACAAATGGAAAGTTTTATCTTTTAGTGCTTAAAATGGCCAAGAATATATGAAATTAATTATGAATAAAAAATGAACAAACGTGCTCTAAAGTCGCAAACAAGTTATACATATATATTTTTCACACATCCTAGATCGTATATATTGTTTGTAATAGATAAGGAACATTAGATTTGTTGTCTAGGTTAATATTACTCACTGAATCCTTGCCATCTTCACTTCAACTTTAGTTTTTAGTTTTAGTTTCCTATTTTTCTAAATAAAGAAATCAAAAAAGAAAATACACTAATACAGAACAAAAATTAACAAAGAAAACACAATAACCAATACAAAAAACCACATCCACAACAAAAACTACAACCAACAACTTAACTAAACATCCTTAATAATCAATAAAAAGAAAGTCTTCAAAATGGGTACACAGAAAGTGGGAAATGCCACACATCAGATTGCATAAGGAATCAACATGGGCTCTAGAATGTATTAAAGCATGTACATAAAGTATCTTTTAATATTTTGTACCACGAGTACTTATAATCGACTTTCCATACTCCTACTCTTGACAAGTAAGGATTGAGAAAGATTTAGATATATAAGCTCTAGCTGCCACTTTCCCTTTCAGTTTATATTAGTGGTCAAAAATTGTGTTTCCCTAAAAGAATATATATATATATATATATATATATTAATAGCAATAGGTTAAGTAATAATAGGCGATTTAGCCATTTAGAAGTAGTAACTTCGTTCCTAGATGGCATTCAAATTTTGATGCAACTTTCATGCTCTTAAAAGTCAATTTAAACCTAACCTTGTCTATGAATCAATGTTTTCAAAATCACTACTGGCACGGTGTTGGTTTTTACCTGAGAATTTTACTGTAATTATATCGATTAATTTTTTAAAATTATAAAATAGTATCTGAATTTTATAAAATTTACAAAATAGTCCTTATATATATATCATATATCTCTTGTAAATATAACTTTAACTTGTTTTAAATATTCAATTAATAAAATAAATATAATATAATTTTTATGCAATATTTATACCCATTAGTATTAATTTTCATATATTTCTCAAATAAATTACAACCTGAATTAATATAAATAAAAGATTTTTTTATTTTAATCAAGATGCATCATGATAATTAATTATTTAATAAATTAATAAATATTAATTATATTATATTTATATTTTAAATATTTTATTTATATAACAATATACATAATAAGAAATTTATAATATAAAATATATAATATCTTT
>JAOXYD010075537.1:0-12501 GCA_028565735.1 Pinacopodium congolense
AAGATGAAAGGGATGATAGTTGCAAACTGACTTTTGTAGTAGATCAAAGGTAATCCCACTTTCTAAACAACTTTTCTAATCTTTTAACTTGTCATTTTTCATATATTGGAAGTCATATTATAATCTTATGGTGTATGTATAATGCTCAGCTAAGTTTCAAATGAAAAAAAATCTAGAATCATAACCAAATAAGAACACATCGCATAATAAGGCAAGTGTACCTATAATAATGTAGTATAACTATTGTCAATCTAGATTATCGATCTCTAAGGACTGTGATTACTAGAAAATTATTATCCTTGCTTTCTAACTAACTCAATGGGTTCTTATTTATTGAATAATGCAAATAAGTAAAAATAAAGAAACGAAAACTTTAAGATAAATTTTAAGAATTAAGAAGAAATCACAGAGTTAAGACCTATATAGTTAATCCCTCTAAGACGCATTCGTATTCATCACTCAATCTTTATTCCAATAAATTTTTGGATTATCTTAGATCATAGATTCCCTAACCTAAATTACACTCTCTCTCAAGTTATGTAATTCTATTCAATTCTCTAAGTTAAATGAAAGTTCTCTCTATCTCAAAATTTCAATAGAATGCATTACCTGTTATTATAAAACCTATTTCTTCAATTAAGTTCACTCCTAATCTAAACACGTTATATGAACGCATCTCTAGGAATTCATATAAGTTGCATCAGTTATGGGATGATCTAATCATTATTATATTTTTCAATCTAAACATATGCAATCACATAATTAGAATTATAGTTTAAATTTGCGTAACAAATCAAAAACCATTGCCATTAACTCCATAACTAAATCAAAAACAAATTTGGAATTCAATATTAAATCAAATTGATAATGTTCATAACAATCAAAATTTTGGAAGAAAATTTGTTCCTCGGCATCATAAAAATAAAAACAATAATCGTAAAGAGAGGAGGGATCATGGAGCTCATGGTTATGGTTCTTATATCTCTTGACTAATCTATTATTCTTATTAGAAATTCTCCTCTTGATTTTGAATTATAGGTGTTTAGATCCAATTTCATCCTTTAATCTTGCTCAAATCCTTGTTATGATGGCTTAGAAAACACCTCTAGGCCTTTGGTGGTGACTATAAGGCTTTAAAGAACCAAAGATAATAAGGAAAAAAAGCTTTCAAAACATTTAAGCATAAGAGGGATTAGTAACGCCGTGGAGAAGGACCACAACTGTGGCTTTTCTTATGATTTTCTCTAGAGAAAAACCACATGCAAAGAAAAAGTCGTGGCCATAGGCGAGGCATACTCTAAATTTTCCAATTTTTCTAGCTTTTGGTTCTTTTTAGTCTTTTTTCCACAACTTCTCTGTTGCTCGTCCTTTGGCCTTCAAATTTGGTATGGAATAACATGATTTTCTTGCTCTTGAAATTTATTCCTCTGTAATTGCATCCACAGAAGTGTATCTATTTTCTCACCAAGGTCCCTTGTACTTTAGCAATTGTTGTTTCAGCTTCTCTTTCTGTTCTTTTGATGCACTCTTTGTGGCTTGTCCTATAGCCTTCATATTTAAAGTAAAACTTCATAAATTGACGCTCGAACTCTTAAAATTGATTCCTAATCTACTCTAACTCTCAAAAGTGTAGATGCTCTAACTATTCCAATTGATTCCACTTTAATTCTCATTCCAAAACTGCATTAAAAAGATTGCCAATGTCCTATAAAGCATAGATGGTTATAAAAAAATAACACAAGCAGCATCTTATTTCAAAACAAACTAAATATACCCCTAAATCACATTGGATTGGCTCTTAAAACTAAGATAATCATTATTAAAACATCCCTAAAAGATTTTTAATTTTGGTGCTATCATCAATTTCATCACGTTAACCTATTGATTTCATCAAGATGATTGATAATTACATCAGTCTATACCTACATTAGCAATGTCTAACATATTGGCATCATTAAGTCATATAAATTCAAAATAGCGGCTCTAAAGAGTTATGCAATTGGAATGTAGCCAATATGAAAAATTTACTTTCCACTTAGATTGTAGTGTTGCCCAAGTAATGATGTTGTTTAATTGTATTTGGGCAATTGCGTCACCATGAATGGGTGATTACATTGGCATCGAAGTTGATTTAGCCCACTTTATCATCCCATATCCAACATGTTGGCATAACTAATTACATTATTAGAAATTTAAGACATTGGTTTGGAATACATGCTTTAAGTTTGAATTTTTGTATTTAGTGTGAGAAAATTACAAATTAAAAGGTTAAAAGAGCTACATTACTACATTTGATTAGTTACAATCCTACAAATGGTTGGTCCTTTTTATGGAAGTTGCATCATTTTACTCTATTATACCATCATCAATATAGTAAATATTAAAGCCACATGAGTGAGAATTGACAATTATTAAGAGTGAAGAACGTGTCTTCAGAAATTGCATTATGGATTATAATGTGAAAAACATTGCTAGTTACATGATAAATGTGTTAGACAAATATTGGGATTCCATCGTTACTACTAACTAATCACATCAATGTGAATGAATGGGTGCACCATGATGATTTATGATGCGTATGTACTAAATTTCTACAAATTTTATATAGAAATAAACCAAATAACCATGAATAAAAAAGATAAAATGCACAATAAGGAAAGTGAATCTATCACTATAAAGTATAGCTATTTTTAGGCCAAGTGTTAATCTATGAAGACGGAAACTATTAGTGAATTCCTATCTATATTAAAAGAAATAAAAAATAAGCAAAATTGAACCTAAAAACAAGCTCAGACGAACTAACCATCAACATTGAAGTTGGGATCTAGATTATTAATCCCCCAAAGATGTGCTTATATTCATCACTTAACTTTGTTTAATATACTTTCTATATTACCGTAGACCTTAGGTCTCCTAAATTGAATTACATGCTCATAGTCAAGTCATGCAGTTCTTATTCAATTAATCAAGTCAATCAGTTGGTTACACTAACACAATTCAATTATTACATGCATTACTAAGTTCTATAAAACCTATTGCTTTCATTAATCTCACACTTGATCTGAACTCTAGGTAAGATGCAAACTCAGTGGTTGATCTATTCATGTATTATAATTAGTCTAGCTAAACATATGAAATTATGTAATTGAAATCAATTTAAACAGTCACAAAACATTAAAAATCCAATCTAAATTCAATGCATAGGTAATTTATAGAAAATATAAAAATCCATATTAAATTAAATAAACAATGTAACACTACATTGTTTATTTAATTTAATATGAATTTTGTTATTTACATGAGAGAGGCCCATATGTTACTTTGTTCTCAAATTACCAATTCTTTGTCCATGACGTTTACTTATATGTTAGGGATCTTAAATTTTAATTTACTCTTTAATTTGATCTCCTTCAAACAACTTCTAAAGGTTCTTTCTACTCTAAGATCTAGTTCAAATAACTTAGTAGGATGACTCTTGGCCATACAAAGAGATGCCTAACTTGAAAAGTGAAAAAAAATAAAAGGATAAAAAATCAATGAGTTCTTAAAAAAAAACTTTTAAAAAAAGCAATGACAAAAAAAAAGTGGATAGAAAACTTAATTTGTTTTTACCAAATATGTTTGAGTCTTAAAAAAGAAATAAATAAACAATACCTAACATACAATGAGGCAAGTGCACCATCTCTATGAAATATAGCTATTGTGATTATAGGTTTCAATCCACGAGGACTGTAACTATCAAGGAATTCTTATCTCCATTATCAAACCTACTAAAAAAATTTTGAATTATTAATTGATTAAAAAAATAAAAATTAAATGAAAGTGATTGTGAAGACAATCTCACTCAAATTAGCCAATAATATCAATGTTAGAATATATATTATTAATCCACTAAGATGGGTTTGTATTCATAACCTAACATGATTTAATAGAATTTCTAGATTATCGTAGACCATACGTCCCTTAAATTGAATACAAACTCATGATCAAGTCATTCAACACCTATTTAATTTTCCAAATCTCTATTTGTCAATGGAATGCATTACTATGTTCTATAAAACCTATTGTTTCGATTTTGTTAAGATCTAACTTAGATATCTTATGTAAGTGTACAGCTAAGAACTTGATGCAGGATACATCACCTATGGATGATCTATTCATGTATTTGATTTGGTCCATCTCAACAAATTAAATCTTCCAATTGGAATAGAATTTGTGCAAAAAAAAATTCACAAATTGATCTTAATCAAATTCACAAGTAATTTAATTAAAATTTGAAAAATCATATTAGATTAATTAAAAAGTACAATACTACGTCTAAGGGTTCATAAGACTTCAAATCCTATGAGAAAATTAGCTCCAATACATTGCCGAAATCAAAAGAAGAAAGGTCAATGTGAAGCTCATGATTGTATTACGTATTTACCTTGACTCCGTAATTGTGCCTAATTTAAATCTTATCTTTGATCTAAACTTTAGTGTGTTTTGATCCTTTTTTTCTATTTTATTATCATCCAAAAACCCTTGTAAGATTGCTTATGACTTGTCTTTTCTCTCGTAGCAATTACTTGAAGCTTTAAAAGGCAAAATTTCATCCAGAAGAAAATAACCTAATATTTGTTTAAGTAAGAGAGGCCTGCTTGAGCCATAAGTAGACCCACGACCTTGTTTCTGGACCTAGTTCACACTACTCCAAAATCATGAGTAGATCCACATGCGTAGGTCTACCTGTAGGCTTCCCAATTTTGCTTCTCCATTAATATCTTTGCTCTAACTTCTTATTCACTCATCCTCTAGCCATGAAATTTTATGTGGAGCTTTCCAACTTGATTTTTCTTACTTCCAAAATCAATTCCACCTCTTTTCTAACCTCAAAGTGTTTGAAAATTCTCACACAATCCTATAAAATTTAGACGATCAAAGAAAAGTCATAAATAACACATTATTTCACTATTTGAATCAATGTGAAATCAAGCCACCTGAAATTTTCCTTCCAAATCAGTATAATCATCATGAACTCAAGTATAAAGATATATTACTTAGGAGCCATCAATTGGCAATTGCATCTCTCCACATAAGATGCCACCCCTAACACATTAAGAATAATTCCATTATAGGTTTTGAAGAGTTAAGAATGGATCGCTTCTAATGATTTGGTTTTGTCATGGCAACACCTTTTTTCCTTTTTCACTCCCTTACTTTTGTTAGAATGTTTAAGTCAACAACAACTTTTTAACTTCCATTTTGGTTATATGCTTGTGATATTCTCTATGCTATGTTACAATGATGTAACACAATTAAATGATATCTTGGGTTTAGTAGGGTGAATTTTTATTTTATATTATTAGTCACCTGAGCGTGACCCTAATGCCAAAGGCTCTCAACTAAGGAAGCCTATACAAATATAGAATAATTACTATAGTTACTATTTATTTCTGCATAAACACATTATAAACAAGTGTTTCTTTTAATAAGTAGCCAAAAGAATTTAAGATAGAACATTTAAGTTCCCAATAATTGTGCAATATTAAAAATGCAATGGCCTTTGAGTTTTTAAGGCTATTATAAGTTACAAGTGTAAAATGAAATAATAAATGGGGAGAGCCTCAACTTAATAGTACATGGTTGCTAATTGATAGATGTGTATACGTTTGTTTTAAATAGTATAACTGTATAAGGCCTAAGACCATTTTTTATGTCAGCTTGGTTGTTAAGATGTAGCTCTAACACTTCTTAACTCATCTTAAACTATGCCAAGTTAACATCCTTATAACCTAATCTTATGACTCATACTAATCTTGCATATCTAGTAACCCCTAATAAAGTTAATCACATAAATTATAGTGCTGGAGGGTTTATAAAAACGTCTCTTAGAATATGAATTAAACTATGGACTCACATGGATTCCAATTCAATGTCATTAAAAGCCAAAGGTTTAAACTACTATTGAAAAAAAGCTTTAACAATGTTGAATAGATGTCATATCTAATCGAAAAAACCTAATTACAACTCACTGCCCATAACTTGTCCATTACCTTAGATATCACAAAATCAAACGTAATTAATTTTTGGGATTCAAATGTGATTTCCTAAAAGATGATATTGATAGAATTTTTGCAATTATTAATTTAGACAATCATTAACTGGATTAAGAGAAATTATGATTTGATCAAAATTAAAGATTAATAAGTAATTTTAATACAGATCTAATTAAGTGAGTTGAAGTTCAATTAGGAAAATGATTAAATATCAATGTTGGCCGATATTTATTTATTTTATTTGTGATGGAGGATTGTAATAAATGTTACCCATAAGTAAAGTGCTAGATCTCCTACTCTTCCAATTATATGAGTTGGATGTTCATTTCACTTGAACCATCATAAGATTTAAGCAAGTAGAAAAAAGTAAAATCGAGTGTAAAATCTCTCTACTCTTCTCTCTTTCTTTAGAAACTATCTTCATCAACATAAAAAGATTACTGTTGCTCACTAAATAAAGAATAAGAATATATACATGTAAGGAAGAAAGGAAAAGGTAAGAACAAACATAGAAAAAAGAACCAGTAGCCATGGAAATAAACAACATAATGGAAATCAACAATAAAAAAGGAAAGGAGGTTCATAAGGTCTTGGATAGCTTAAACATTAGAAAATAGTTGTAATTATTCATATCCTTCATTGACACAAGATTGCAGTAGATCTTAGGTGATTCATAAGGTTCCATTTTAAAGATCAAATATTAATTCTAGGCACTTCATTTTATCTTCTATGCACAAAGATTTATTCTAAGTATATTAGTTTCACTTCAATCATAAGGATAGAGTTCCAAGCATTTTATTAATTTTAAAGCTTAAATATCAATTCTAAGAATCACATTTTAAATTTTAAGCTTTAACACTCATTCTAAAAATTTGTTTTCAATTTACAAACACTAGGGGACCATTTGAGTTCACTTTTTTTTTAAGTTTTAAGTTTTCGTTTCCTTATTTTCTTTTCTATTTAAAAATGCAAAACTTTTGGATGAGATTTTTAATTTAAAAAAACTATTTATTTTGGATTTGTATTAAAAATAAAACAAAAGCCTAATTGATTTTATCATCTTAATTTTATTTTAATATTGTTATACTATTATTTTTAAAATAATTCATTATTTAATTAAATTAAATATAAATTAATTTAAAAAGATCTAGTGGCATTGACCTTTTAATATAAGCATGCTAGTTTATATTATATGGTTCTTTTTCTTTTATTCTTCTTTTATCATTAACTTGCTCAATTGTCCACTACGAGGGCATGTTTTCAATTAATTGTGTTTGTTTGGAATCTACTTAGAATAAGACGTGAAGACCAATTGATGATGTATCAAAAGAGACTACTATAACCTTGTTAGTACACAATGTATTGTCAATTTATGAAAAGTAACTTTCAAATTACAAAAAAAAATTCAAACCCTCAATTTTACGCTTATAAAAGGTCGGCTGGTCAAGAACATTCAAGAAACGTGTTTCAAGTATTTCATTCATATACCTGAAAAAACTTTTAAAAAAATAGCTATCTTATGCATTTTCCTACTCTAATACGTATTATCCACAACATAAATTTGTAAAATTTAACTAAATCAACTTCTTTGTATCTTGGAAACATTTGGAGTGAAGTCATATAAATTAAATCAAAAATAAAGAGTGGTAAGCATTAATTTTATTAGGTCACATTTACTTCGCAATCTGAGATAATTTGGTTGGAACAAAGGCAAGGGCAATGAGAATGCCAAGAGTTATACAAAATAGTAAACTCTTTAGCATTGTTGTTTCTCTATCACATGCACAAACTAAATTTTATCAGTATCAATGCCCCGTACATTAATAAAAAATCCTTTTTAAATATGTTTTGTCATTAAATACCCCTCAAACCCATATTTAGAACCATGTTCTCATTGATTTCATTTACGACATACACAATTTTATTTGAGTAAATGATGAATTAAAAAAAAGCATATTGTTCAAAGAGAAAACAAGAAGAACAAAGAAAAATACATAAACACAAACACAAAATTTTAAAACACTTAAAGAAAAAGAATAGAGGCATGAAGGAAAACATAACCGAAAAACCTATAATCATATAATCCTAGAATACCTAAAACACATGACCATATATCTTAAAACTCGAAGCACCTAATATAGAAAAATAGAGAAATGAAGTGAAATAAAATAGGAAAGGGATTGGAGCTTTACCTCTAGTTGCTTTATATTAGTTGGTTACATCTAGCAAAGGAGGAGAAGAAATAGAAGAGAAAAGAAGGTAGAACTTCTTTTACAAATGTCTTTATAAAATATAAAGAATCAACATTTTCTTATTTATGGTTTGTTGTTTACATTTTTTGTAATTTTATAAACAATATTTGATAAAGAGAAGTAAACCAACCACAGTTGTTTCATTTGTTTTTGCATTTAAAAGAATATAAACAACAAACCAAGAAACAAAGTGAGACTAAACAAAGTATAAAGTTTTAATCTAGGTATATCAACTTAATAAATATCCCTATGATAGAGTACAAGGCAAATCTCAATCTTAAAGCCGTAAAATCTATTATAGACACTTCATTTAACTTTTCAAATGCTAGCATTGGTTTAAGGTATAACAATTCTACTTAAAAACTAAAGAAAAATATTTAGGCTTGAATTTTATATATTTAAAGCCTTAAGATGCATTCTGGCCATTTCATTCAAATTATAAATGAAAAAATAGAGCTTACTATTACATTTGGAATTAGTGTAATGCAATACTTTTACTTTGTTTTGTTGTTTTTATTTATCTTTCTTTCATTAATTTTTCATTATTACATTAAAATTGATTTCCCAATTCATGTTTAAACCTTTGAATTCAGTTAATTTAATTATTGAGTCTTTTAATTTTCATTATCTTCATTTTACTTATTGATCATTGGGTCTTTGGTATTATTTTCTATTTTCACTAATTTCAATGTGTCAAGCGAAATTCTTTTGGGTTATAGGATATTGAAGGGATAATGGAATTTCAGTTGTGAGATGAGAAACTAATGGATGTTTTGTACTATACTGATATTGAATTAAAACTTTAATTAAATGTCGAGAATTAGGAGATAATATTGATAAACTTATTTAAAACTTCTAGTTTCAATGCTAGGTATTGATTTTTTATTTATAGTTCTCAATTGTTAATATCAATAGTAGTGATAGGTTAGCTGAATTTATAATTGAAACTTAATCATTTAATTTATAGTTTTGTTCTTTAGGTTACAATATCCAAGCTTATGTGGTTCTGACTTTGAATATGTTTCTTTATTTTCCCATATGATATTTTATATAGATCATCTTCAAGTTGTGCACAAGGAGTTTAATAGGGAGTAAGGGAGTGAAGAAGATGAAGAAAATATAGGTTTACAAGTCTCCATGAATGTGGACTGGTCATGATCATAGAGACTAATAGTGAGATCTTTGTTTGGGTTTTAATTTATGTAGGTTTTTTATGTTTAGATATATTTTAAGATGGGAAACCCTAGGAGCCACTAATCATTAAGAGACTTACCTAAAAGGTAAAGACAATGTTCTAGGGGATTCTAAAAGATGAAATCAAGATCATCTATCAAGAGCTTCAAGAGCTCTTTAACTTTATAGTTTTTCCAACTTTTGAGAGTGAAGAGAAGAATGCAAGCTTAACTTTGCTGCTTTACATTTTTCTCATTTCTACCATTTTGTATGGAGAATATGTTTTCTTTTTTACATCATGTATGGCTAAAACTTCTTGTAGGAATTACTTTGTGAACTTTTGTGTGGCACTCCTACTCATTATTTCAGTGAAATGGTGTTTTTGATATTTATCATGCTTAAACCTTACAATATATTGGGAGATTGAACTTGGTAATCTGTATTGAGTGTATAATGATAGTTGATACTCAATAAACCTATAAATATTAGGTTTATTAAATCTTTAAAGAGAGATGTTGAATGATTGATATATTTCTTATATGATTGCTTCAGATCTAGTTAGGTGTTTAGAAGAGGTTTTATAGATTAAGAGATTGTAAAGCTATTCCAATTTTGTTCAACTAGGTAAAATTAGTTACATTTTAAGAGAGAGTGACCAAGGCATTATGATTTCTTGATACAAACATAATTGAATCAATAACTTAAAAAGGAAAAAATGGGATCAAAGTTATTCCTAGTTTTTAATCCTGAATTCTCAAATTCCTGCATTTTGTTCTTCAATTTGTTAAGTTGTTTTACTTTAGTTAATTTTTAATTCTTATTTTTTATTTTTATGCCTTAAAAATATAACTTGAATTGTTAGGTGATTAGACCCAATCCTTTTGGGATGATATATGTTATATTACAATTTTATGACTCTTTCACTGACAGTATACCATAAAACAAGTTAGAAGTTTGTAAAGCATTTAACAAGTTTTTGGTACCATTTCTAAGGATTGGTAGTTTAGCATCTTATTTGATTTGGGTTATTTTGATTTAAGGATTTTTTTAATGATTTACCTTTTATATTTCTAGGTTCATTAATATGAAGTATAGGAAGGTCCAACGAACTTATTGAAGAAGATTTTTCTTACATCATTAGGAAATAAAGAGAGTAAAAGAGAGTGAAGTGCCAAGAGACCATTCAAAGAAGAATGGAAAAAGAAGGAGAATAAAGAGGAGGACAAAGGAAACTTATAGACTTCATGACACCTAATTTTAATACCAATCAACAAGGAATCACAAGGCCTGCTATGCAAGAAAACAACTTCTAAATCAACCCAACTCTGATCAACATGCTTTAATTAAGTGTGCAATTTTATGGCTTGGAGAATGGAGATCCTAATGCCCATCTTGTGACATATTTTGATATAAAGGATTGTCAGAAGATGCAACCAAGATGTGTTTGTTTCCCTTCACATTAAAGGATAGGGCTAAAGCATGGTTGAATTCTCTTAACCTGGACAATGTCATCCCATAGGAGCAACTTACACGAGCATTTTTTTTTTCAAATACTTCCCATTAATGAAGACAACAAGAATCACTAAGGAGATTACAATTTTCCAACAATGTGATGGGGAATAATTGTATAAGGCATGAGAAGGAATCAAGGAGTCACAAAAGAGCTATCCATATCAAAATCTACAAAAGGAATTACTCTTACGAAAATTCTATAATAGAGCAAACCAACACATAAAAAGAATAATTGATATGGCAGATGGAGGTTTTTTAACAAGAAAAACCATTTATGCAACCCATGATATTTTGGATGAAATGGAAAACATTAGTTACCTATGGTCCAATGAAAGGTACAAGCAAGGTGGTGAAGCTCGACGTCAGCTACCAAATAATAAATTTACCTAACCTACCTAACTAAGTAGCTAAGGTGAGTCAGGGACGATCCCATAGAGAGCTGGGGCATGCTAAGGTTATTCTAATGTTGCCTAAATGGAATAAGAAAAGAAAATCTCTAGACAAAAAAACATCAATACTAAACATGAAGACAAATAAAGCACAGAAGTAAATAAAAAAGAAATGGATAATAAATATGAAGGTTGGGTAAAATATAAATCTAGGATTCTAAACTTATAATTGATCCTCAAAATAAATAATTTTATGATTGGTCTAAGATGTTAGCCTATAGGTTCAAACAAGCTCTCAAACGCTCATTCCTCCAAATATAGATAGGTCCTGTACGATAGAAAACCTACCCCTAACCACGAGGCAACCTAAAATAAGCTATCTAGATTTAACGGCTTGATAGCATTAACAAACTAGAGAATAACTAACCTAAGTCATGATCATACAAGCTTAGACCATGTAACTTAGAGAATTGGGATCCTAGAATAATTAGGCAAGTTTACCTACAAACCCGCTTAACCTATTTCAACTTATGGAAATTGCCAGGGACAGTTACGTATCACATGGCTCAATCCTAGCAATTGAACTAAGAATTACACCTAGGATAGCTAATCTTAAGCATTAATCCCTAATTCATGAAATTTATGCAGAATTTAAATTTAATCCTAGCCTAAATCACAAAGTTCATTCAATTCCTACTCAATTCTCACAATTATTCATCCAAAATTCTATCATTAATTTCCAACCCAAAACAAAACTAGCTAAACATTACTAAAATAATTATAAAATAATTAAACAAACTAATAACATAATAAAATAAAATAAAGGATGAAAAATAAATAAAACACAAGGAATTAACAAACCCAAAGCTAGAAAATAAAAAAGACACCATACATTAAGTAAATATTAAAGTTTCAACACAAATATTCAAGAGAAACTAAAATAAATACAAGAATAAAATAAATGCAAAAATAATTTTAAAAACCACAAATACCAAATATTTGAGATCTAGAACATAAAATAAATAGATAACAATAAAGAAAATATAATAAGGACAAGCAAAATGATAGGGGTCAAAATTGATATGATTTTGATAGTGAATTTGATGCATTATGACCCCTATAATGTGTTTAAATGTT
>JAOXYD010075557.1:0-12500 GCA_028565735.1 Pinacopodium congolense
CTAATTCTTAGAACTTACTCCCCCTTAACTCGTGCATCTTTAAAAAAAATACTAATTGTATATAATGCTCCCCTTAAATGAATGCGATTATGCATTATAAGTCAATTATATATGTAAAAGAGATGAATGTATAAAATTAGTTACCAAACACATATTATGCCTTTTCTATGCTATGTACATTTTCCCACACCATGTACCTTATGCATAAAAAATATCTAGTATGCATCTTTATGCATTGAAAAGATATATTATATATCTTTACATCAATATATATATATCACATCAGAAACACGTGTTTATGCATATATTATATTGTGAACACATATTATGCATCAATATCATGCAAACTTTTCATAAGTCATGCAAAACTAATTGAGATATGTGAAAAAGATATACTCCACCTAATATACGCATTAAGACATTTAATCACATAAATGGAATGAACTGATCTTAAAACCCCTTTTAAAAATTATGTACAATTTCAAAGGTGATATTAATTGAAAAGAAATGATACCATTTGTAAAGCATGATACCGATTGTAAAAAAAATGCGATGCTAATTAACACCAAATGTGAGAAGATGATACCAATTGACAATTTAAAGGATATGATACCAATTGCAAAAATCATATGTTTTAATACCAATTAAAAATATCAAATGAAAATAACATTCTTCTTAAACTTATTCAAGGAATCCATTTCCAAAAGATTCAAAAATCCTTTTTTAAAACATATGCAATGCATCATTTTCAAAACAAGTCATATGCAAAAATCAATGTAGTGTGCCAATTTAAAAAACTATGCAACAATTTTAATGAAATATGCTAATTTCAAATATTATGCAATGACTTTTGATACTAATCATGAAATGACTCCCTCTAAACACATGAAACCATTTTTAAATTTAAAACAAGCAACTAAGGTCAGCTTTTTCAAGTCAATTACAAATATCCAAAAATCAAGTCAAGTTATAAATTGTTAAATAAGGACATAGGAATACCTCCTTTTGCATCACTGTATAATACCAAATTGTTTACTCCTCACTTAGTTCAACAATGTTGCTTCATAAGCTCATGTAAGGACTCACAGCGTTCTTTCTAGATTCCAATTCAAGTTGGTGACACCACTTCCTCTTAATTCCTAGCTTGACACTAATTTAGAATCGATTATATGATGACCTATAAAACAAGAGATTCATTTTGTTCTAGGTACCCATATAACTTTTGGGTCCTTGGGGGTTAGCTTTAAAATGTTTATCAACCCACATTTGAGAACCTTTCTTAAACATTCTTTGTTTAATAAAATTTTTTTTTCTAGATGTCTAAACATATCACAAAAGTTACAAACATATGAAACTTTATACATATGATCATGAACATTATGATCTTTATGCCTAAATGTATTTCTCATGTCATAATGAACTTTCTTAGTGTGATAATCATGGATACTAGATTTATGAGAATGCATCATCCCATTATACCTAAGAAGCATGCCACTTTATCTAACATGGACTTAAATGTGTTTCTAGTTCTTATATCTCTAAATGCACTTCCTTGATGATTATTATGCTTATAATCTGAATGAAACATGTTTGATGGCCTAGAATGAGTGTGAGACACATTTTTAAATATGTGGGAATGCATTTGGGATGCATGTGTGTGAGTTTGCTGAAAATGCCTAGAATATGGTCTAAATGTGAACATGTTCTTTTCTTGATGTAAATGGGATCTAGGATGTGATTGAAACATGCCTCTAGCCTTAAGCATATGCTTACAATGAGTATGGGAATGTAAAAATTCGAATTGCCTAACTTGATGTCTATCATAAGGCCTAGATGTATGCATGTCATTTATCAATTTAGATTCCTTCGTAGCATGTAAATATGAAGTGTTCTTAGAATTGTATGCATGAACATGAGGAGCATGTGAATGTCTTAGACCTTTTTGCCTATCATAGGTCCAAAATACATAATTATGATTTTGTGCATTCCTATAAAAACTATGCCTATTTTTTCTTACATGCACATCTTTTCTAGCTTTGCTCCTAAATTCTTATATGAATGCATGGTGACTATTCTTCTTATCAAATAATTTAGATGAAGATGCAACAGTCTTAAAAGACAGCCTAGTATTATATTTAGATGATGATAATGATGCACCATTATCAAATGAGGGCTTATGCACTATTTTATCTTCTAAGTGTTTACCCTTTATAAAAACATTTTTGGCATCAATAAAGGCATTTGCATTAATAAATCCTAAACCTTATTTATCATTAGAATACTTTTGGCCTCCTAGCATGAAATCTAATTTCTCTTTACCCTTTATGAATTTTGACAGTGATTCTTTGAGACTATCTACTTCCTTCTTCAAGAACTCATTTCCATGCATCAATTTATGGTCATTGTTATGTATGCCAACATCCACACTCTTAGAATCTAGCATGGCATTCATTTCATTCTTTAACCTATCAATTTCTAATATGAATGAATTTTAACATTATAGCATTTCATGCAATTCATCTTTCAATTTATCATTCTCATGCAAACAATCATCCAATTCTTTTCTCAAACAATCATTAACATTCACTAACCTATTATTCAAACCAACATCCATATCCTTATATTTTAAATCATGCAAATCATTCTTTAATTTTTCATTTTCTATTCTAAAATCATTCAAAAACTTTATGCTTTCTAAGTGTTTAGAAGATAATTTCTTCCTTCTTATTATAGCATGTTCTAAACACCTAACTAACTCATCATAACTTAATCCTACTTCTAAAACATTAATCTCATTTTCATCATCATTTGAATAGGAGCTAGAAAATGCCTCATTGCTTTCCTTTTGAATGTTTGATGTAGATGGAGTTTCTTTCACAAAAACTCCAAGGTATTCATTTTAAATTTCTTGTTCTTTCTTGGTTTCCACCACTTCACTTCTTCTTTAACGCCTCCTTCATATATTTGTTCCAACCTACACCATATTTCATAAGAGGATTTGTACATGAATACTTTATCAAAAATACATTTATCTAATGCATCATGGAGAATATGCATGGCTTTATCATTTAAGGAAACAACTTTATCATCATTTGAAAATCCTTGAGGGCCATTTCAAATAAAATCCCACAAATAACAATCTTGACCTATAAGAAAGAATGTCAATATAATTTTCAAAACAAGAAAATCGTTTCCATTAAATAAAGATGACCTATGGATTTCTAAACTCTCTTGATCAAAATAATGTGCCATTTTTAATCTTTACTCATAATTTTGTTAGAAATTAATGCAAATGTGAGACCAAAGCTTTGATACCAATTATAAGCCTTAAAGGAACTCAAAAAGGGGTTGAATTGAGTCCTAAAAAAACTTTCTTAGAAAATTAAACTTAACACCCAAGCCAATTCAATTTAATGAGACATGCAAAAGTGAATGCCAAATTGATAACATACAACAAGTAATAAATAAAGTAAAAATATAAGAGATAGACACAAGATTTGTTAAATAAGTTCACTGCCTCAAAGATAGGCTATCTCTCCTCTCTAACTACTTGTTGGATATTGTTCTTTACTAACAAATCGAAAACAATTACAATCTTTCTTGTAGGGTAAAGAGTAACCCTTACAACAATCTTGTTAACCAAGGTTAAGAGAAACCTAATACAATCTTGATTCAAAAGGGTCAAGAGGAACCTAGCCAATCTTAATTATTAGGGTTAAAAGGAACGAAACTAATCTTAATTCTTAGGATTAAGAGGAACCTAATCAATCTTATTTTCTAATGGGTGAAGAGTAACCCTCTGCAAACATAATCGAAGTGCACTATTTTGTTTTTCACAAAACAAACCCAAAACTTGGGCTACCAAAGCCTTTACTCAAACTTATATAGCTTAGCAACAACTTGATCAAAATCAATTCAAGAAAAAGACCCACATCTAACCAATATTATGCCAATGCCTTATGTAATATCAACACATATATAAGGCCTAAAATAGTCCAATTCACATTCAATAATTAATACAACTCAAATATTGTTTTCTACAGGCCAAAAGCAGCCTAAAAAATCTGTTTTAAATGGCAAAGAGTAGCCAATAACTTAAAAAAATCAATGTAAATTAATTCCCTAATTCAAGTCACAAATACACACCTTATATGGTATTTCTTTAAAGGTCATGGAATAAAATCAATTATGAAAACTCATTTAAACCAAACATGGAAAAATTTGATAGATATGAAAACAAATGCTTATAAATAATTAAAAACGCCTATAAAAATTCAGTTAAATAGCCAATGACTCTCTTGCAGACATAAACAAATAGAAAAAAATAATTTGGAAACAAAAAATTTAGATTTTAATGCCCAAATATATTAATTAAAACAAGTACACGAAATCCTGATAGTTTAAAGCAGTATGAAAATATGGACCATAAACAGAAGATATAAGTACTTAAAAATCAAACTAAAAATACTTGGATAATCTTGAGATCATAAACAAACTAATCACAATAGATTTTCATAATAGAAACTGACATTGAGAATCAAAACACAAAGTTAGCACATGAACAAAAAAAGTGACAAAGAAACAATTTTTAAAATTACTGCAATAATCTTTAAAAAAATTAGAAACAAAACTTAACCACACTCTAAGACACTTAAAAAATCTGAAAATAATTATTGCAAGATTTTTTAAATTAATTAAAATGTCTAGAAACACGTTGAAAATCATGATAGAGAAATCTAGATAATTTTGGTATCTCTAAAAAGAACATACTTGAAACCTAAGAAATAATCTTCCTAAAATCGAAAAAAAACGCAGACAACCTCTAGGAACCTTAAGTAAACAGAAAAACATAATTTTTAAATTTTTGAAATAGATTAAGAAGTTGAGAATCAATATCTAAAACAGATCAGAATAAATAGAATCTGTTTTAATCAAATTGAAAGATAAAGCTCTAATCTATCAAAATAATCAACTTAAAAATGAAAACTATGTTTAATTCAAATTGTAAACACTTAATCTATCATAAAAAATATTGTAATTAAATAAATAGATTAAAGATGATAGGGATGAGAAAAAATCAAAACAATGCAATGTGGTGGCAACTTGAAGAGATGGGGAAGATGATATTTCAATTTTTATTTAAGAGTTTTGAAAACGTGTGTTGAGAGTATAACTGGGTTAGTAAAATGTCCGGAAGGGTTCTATGGCTGCTCCTTATTTTTCTTAGCTGCAATAGGGTTTAACTTGAATTAATTCTAAATAAGGAAATAAGTAGCCGTTGAAGGAGGACCTATACGATGGGATCTTGGAGGGCTGATCGTCGTATTTCTCTACAATAAGAAAAATTCGAATTTAAACAAATCCAAAAAATTTTAGACATTATCCTAGCATAAAATGGGACTTTGGGCAAGTCTTGGGATATAATTAGAGACCATATAACAAATCAACATGATTTAATTAACTTCAAAAAGATGGATTTGCTATGATATGAAACTTTTCAATATTAATAAACTTTATAGAATTTTTAAACATTCCATAAACCAAATTTATGTCACAAGTATGTTCAAAAAATATTAATGACTTTAATTAACAATTCAATTCACTTAAACTCGTCAAGAGGCACACATTAATATAATTCATCACATTACCTCTTAATTATGCAAAATGATGTCTATATGCCTTTCTAAATTAATTCCTAACAAACCAATGCCATGATCAAATCCAATTAATCATTAAAACCATGATTCAAATCCTAGATGCAAATATGTCATGCAAATTTCAGAGCCTTTTCAAGCATTGATTAAGATCAGGTTTAAGACTCCATACCAAGACACACCAAAACCTAACCTAACTTGATTTTCTTCTCTTAATCTTCACTTTAACTCTTCAATGCTTGTTCCTTCCTTCATTATCTTTATGAAGGCTCTTCTACCTTGGCTCAAGACATTGTTTTGCACATTTGCATCAACATATCTTATTAACTTATCAAAAACTCAAACATTAGTAACAATAATGTTTTGTCATCATCAAAACACGTGATTGGAACCTTCTTTGTTTAAGACTATTGATAATAGTCCAATGAAGGTTACTGAAAATGAGGCAAATCAGACTATTATGCACTATAGATGTTGCTTTAATGTTCCCTATAAGCCATCCACTCAGTTCTCCTTCCCTCAACCAAAGTTACGTAGTCATCGTGCCACTTGTAGTCTAAATAATCTTGTGTATCCATGTTGCCTACTATTTGTGATCATAAGAAGACAACCACATATATGACCCCAAACAAAAACATAGCAAAATAAAATAAAATAACAAGAAAAATAAATAAACTAAAGTCTAGAATAATCAACACTAATATCCCTAGTATTAATAAGCTAGATTCCCTAGCAATGAAGCCCAGGACTTGTTATGATCTGACTATACTCTAATTTCTTATCTAACGTAATCCTAAATAAACCAAAGGTAAGCCAGCTCGCTAAAAAGTAGTATAAAATGGTGAATTATTAAGTATCATCTTCTTAGGAATCTCATTGTAATATACATCAGTGCATACTTAATTAACTAGAAAACCCTAAAGAATTAAGTGATAAAAAGATAAAAAGGAACCAACCAAAGTAAATAAACAATGTTCAATCATCATAAGCCAATAAAATAAGAGTTTTACGAATGATAATATAACTAAGGCTTCAGATTTTAATGGTTTAATCAAACAAAAGAATAAATCATTAGATAGATTTAGGATATTCTTCACTAAAATAAGATATAACCAATGATCATCGAAATATATTTTCTCTTTTAAACACAATTTATCTATTTGATCTATAAACAAATTAGGCATAAAAGGAATTAATCTAAAGAAGCTTAAATCTAAGGTTGTTATTTCTAAGAACCTTAAAAAAGACTTTAAAGCTTAGAACACAAATAAATTCAATCGTGTTACCTATTTAACTAAGATAGTCAATCTAAGCAAGATTAAATTAAATAGTTTAATTAGATCAAAATCTCCCAAACTTTCATAACCTATCTAATTTCGTAATCCTAGGTAAAACAATTCAAGCACGCACATTTAACAATGAAAAAAAAGATTTAATAACAAAACACATATTCATTGATGAAACAAAAAAGTCAATACGAAATAAGAAAGAAAAATGAAGGTATATAACTAAAATTGATCTATTCCATTGAAATCCTACTCTTCAATCCACTTTGAATGCTCTTGAGAACTCTAACCCATTGACCCAATGCAAAGAAAGAATAAAAAAACAAAAATATTGAACGTAAAACCTAATATAAAATAAGAATGAAACATGACTCTCACTTGTAACGCTCTTCCATCTCTCTTGTTCCTTCCCAATCTTCTGTGAACAGTGGTGATAGAGAAGTTGATCAATAATGTCGTTTAAGAATCATAATTATTCTCCAAGTTTTGGGCTTCAACAGCGATACACAACATCAATAACATCGTTAAACATTAGGCCATACTACCATTGATCTCCCATAATTGCATCTTTTTTCATCTATTTGCCCTATTTTCAATCCGTAAGCCCCAAAGCCATCATAAACCTAAAACTTAGAAAAAAAAAAGCTCATGAAAAACATGAATGTATGCCTTTAACAGGTAAAAGTGATACAAATTATGCTTTAAATCTCATGTAAAGTACCTATTAAAAATTTGTGACTTGCTTAGGATAGGTTATATTCAATATTTAATTATGTTGATTATGATTATGATTGCAAGTTAAAGCCTTATTTTATTGGGTTTCTGTTTTTTGTTTTCATTTTTTGTTTTTCTAAACACAAAAATAAAAAAATATCATAGAAACCAATAAAATCAATACACTATTACAGTATAGAAACTGAAAAAACAGTATAGAAACAAAAAAACACAAAAAACCCAATACAAAAGCAAAAAAACCATAACCAAAACCAAAACCAACAACCCAACAAAACATACCCTAAGTGTGTGATTATAGATAAAGTGCCAATATATCTTGAGTAGCAAGGATATCCTATGAAAATTTAGTTATGCATTGAACTGATGTAGGATATCATGGTTAGTGTGGAATATCTTATGCCATTTGACTAGGCACTAGGTAATGCCGAGGTACTTGATGTGATTGAGAAGTACTCTATGTCGTTATTTTGATATTATGTATTCTATGTGGTGATTGATATAAGATGATAAAATTGTCAAGCAAATCACTGGATATAATCCTACTTAGTAAGCAAGGCCATAAGCATAAAATGTGACCTAATCAATATTAGGTTAAGAAATTGCATAAAATTTGTAGCATGCTTGTTTTTAGAAATATATTTGATTATTTGATGAATATCATTTTCCATGATGAATTTTTATATGCTAAAAATACTTTATCAGTTCTTTGCAAATGTATTGTGGAAGGTATACTCTAGTTACCCTTATAAGTAGGTAACTCATTATTTACCATTAAATTTTTCAAAAGAAAAATACTAGAGTTATTCATTCCCCAATACTTAAATCTTTGCTATAACATCGTTATAAGTGGGTTAGCCAAGTCACAAAGTTATACTTTAGACTATTATTACATTTTTATAGATATATATTAAGTTATAACCTTCTTCATAGAGTCCTTTGTTGGATGTTGACACTTGATTATTGAATTAATTTGATTGCTTAGTACTTTGGATTAGATTGAATGATATCTACTGTCTGACTTATTAAGATTTATAAGAAGAGGAGTTAAGAATTGCCTAAAGGAACGAGTGAAGGAATTTACTTTCACTTTATCATGAAATTGAAATTTTTTTTATTACTATTGATTATGATTTAAAGTTTATTTTAAGTGAAAGATTGTGAAGATTTGAGAGTGTAAGTTGTATTCATGAAGGGTTTTACACTTCCTATATGAGACATTAATTGATAAATGTACTTTTCGTTCGTTGTATTTCTCAATTTTGATTTGTCAAGGTAATTATAAAATTACAAAACAAATTATTAGGATTAAAGAGTCCATTATTGATATGGCTCAAAACATACATATTTTAGGCATGATTTAGTGCTTGCTAGGAGAGGTTTTGGATGCAATTCCATGCAATTCTAGTTAAAATCCTTAAATGCTATATTACTCATATGATTTTCACATTTAATCACTTTTCATAGGAATTTATACAAAAATTTGAAGTACTTTTGGGATTTAAATTTGTGTAAATTTAATTTGGCATTCAAGAGTACCATGTAAGGAAGCTTCACACCAAACTTCAAGGACATATGACAAGCCATGAAGGATGCATCAAGAAAAGAACAAGATAAGCTCAAATAAGCACCAATTTTGACACAAGTGACTTTGGTGAGACAATTGCTACCTTCTAGAGCTCAAATTGTTATGGTATTTTATAGGATTTAAGTATAGAATGTAATGACCCTAACTATTAAATTTCATGGCCAAAGGACAAGTAAAGAGTAAGATGTGGCAAAAAGACCAAAGGAAAGAAAAAGCTAGAAATTCTAGTAAGGGGCCACGAGTTAGGCCTTATCCATGGCCTAAATTGTGAACCCTAGATAGCAAACCCATGGTTTGGGCTAAATCGTGGTGATTCTCGAGAATAGTGCCCCTTAACCTAATATTTAGGTTTTTGAGGTCTCCGAAGTCTCATTCAAAAGGGAGACAGCCACTACTTCAAAATAAACAAATTCTAGGCTCTTCCACTGGATTTTTAATCAATTTGAATAAGAAGAACAGATCAAAACACATCGAATTAAAGATCAAGGATTGGATTTCATACAGCAAGCATCAAGGATTCAGGATTTAGGATTCAGGATTTAAGACAACTTCACCATGAGATTTCTTAATTTCTTTCTTTCTTATGTTTATTTGTATGATCATTTCAATGTGTAAGAACTAATTTTTTCTTATAATCTAGATTGTTACAAATTCTAGGATGTAATGTTTATTATTATTCTTGGATTAACTCTTGAGTTCTAGATTTGGAATTAGATTTGTTAATAGATGCTTATGAACTTTTAATGCAATTGTTATATAAACATAAATGTTGTTTTCAAAGCCTTGATTATGTGCATGATTAGATTGAGACATTAATTACATGCATTAGATCATTCCATTGACAAAATATCTTGTACCGAAACCTAGAAATAAGCTTACATAAGATATTGAGGTTAGGTGTGAGCTTAACCAAAATAATAGATTCCATAAAACCAAGTCATACATTCAATCTTTAAATTGGGATAGAGAGAAATTTTACCCACTTTATTAAGTTGAATAGAATTACATAACGAGAGAGAGAGAGAGAGAGAGAGAGAGAGCAATTTACATTATTGAGTCAATGATCTAATAAATCAAGAAATTCAAGTTAATACAAAAATATAATGAATAGACATATATACTAGAGGGTGTAATTACCTGAATCCTTGCCTCATCTTTGATTGTTAATCTTTGCAAATGCCCTAGGCATTTATTTTATTTTTTTAGTTATTTTCTTTTTCATTAATCATCAATAAATATACCATTTTTATAAATTAGCTTATTTAGATAGGAATATATTGATAATAGTAGTCCTCGTAGATCGACACCTAGATTCACTAAACTATATTAAATTAGCAATAAGCCCACTTGCATTTTTTGTGTGTTATGATTTAGAGAACATGTTTCTTGGTTAATCTCTATTTAAAACTTAGGTAGCATCACAGACACCATCAAGTTTTGATGTCGTTGCTAAGGATTACCTCATTATAAGTGTTTTCCTATTCTTTTTTATAATAGCCTTAGTTAATTTGTTTTAGTTTTTGTTTGTTTTCTTTTTTGCAATTTTTAATTTTCTGAACTTTAGTTCTCCTCTTTACAAGCTTTGCATTTGCTTAATCTTTTGTTGCCTTATTGATTTGTAGGTTAGGTACTCTTGTTTATGACCAAGAGTCACTTGTTAAAATTAGTATAATCAGATCCTGAGGTTGAATGCATATTTAGAAGAGAGTTGAGAGAGAAGAAGTTAGGATATAGCACCAAGCGAAAAGTTTTGGAATCCCAATTTGATATCATAGAGCGAGAGTTAGGGTCAGGAGTGTACTATAGGGGATCTTTCAAGACCTTCTTTATAAGGCACGGAACCAACTTAGCAAAGATCCAAACGTGTATATGGTGAGATTCCTAGAGATATGTTATACCTTTAAACTAAATAGTATATCAGAGGAAGCCATAAGGTTGCACCCATTTCCCTTCACGTTGCGGAGTCATGCCAAATCATGGTTAAAATAAAATCCACTGGCTTTATCACAACATAGAATTAGTTAGCCAAGAAGTTCTTTACTATGTATTTCCCTCCCTCAAGACTTGCTAAATTATGTAATGAGATTTTTTTTTTTTTAGCAGTGAAAGCAGGAGAATCTTTATAAGGCTTGGGAGCATTGGAAGGACATGCTCAGGAGGTGCCCACATTATGGTTTCAACTTGGGTATGCTCATATAAACCTTCTATAAAGGTTTAAATTTTGTCACAAAGCAATTGATTTATGCATCATTTGATGGCACTACAAATTTCAAGACTCTAAAATAGTTACAAGAGCTCATAGAAGATATAGTTATGAATATTTTAACAGTGGGGGAGTATAAGGAAAAAAATGAAGCTGAGTATGCCACGTAAATGCTAGCTTCTTTGGAGGCAAAGATGGAAGCATTCATGAAGAGTTTTGATAATATAATAGTAGCATTTACCCTTACACAAATAATTTCTTGTGATTTATATGGAGACAACTATTTGAACCACAAGTGTCAAGTATCTAGAGCTAGAGGAAAACTAAAACAGGTGGATTATGTAAGCAATCGCCAAAATAATCCCTACAATAATACCTACAATTTAGGGTGGCAGAACCATCCTAACTTCTCATGGATAGCCTAGAGCCAATAAGGTCATAATCATCCTTCGGGCTTTTAACCATAATATAATACTAAGCAAGAAAGTCACCTAGCCTAGAGGAGATCATTGGTAAATACATCATAAGTGCATAAGCTAAATTATAGAATATCAAAGCCTTTATAAAGAACTTAAAGAACTAAGTAGGACGGCTTGCTAGAACTGTCTTAGAAAGAATTCCTAGTACTCTATCAAGAAACATCTAAAAGAATCTAAAAGAGCAAGTACATGCAGTGTTCTCAGGCATAGGAGAGGAAGATATAAGGTCAGTGTATGAGGAGAAGAGCTACACAAAGAACGAAGAAGACAAAGTAACCAATGATGTAGGATATAAGCCTTCAAGATCAAACCATGAGAAGGCTGCCATTATTCAACCAAGTGAGCATACAAGTATGTATCTAAACCCTATTAAAAGAAGACAAGTTAACACACTTTTAGTTTAATATTTTATGCAAAATTTTAAGGATGAAGAGGTTACATGCGATGTGCATAAGGACATCAAGAGGAAAGAGAAGTATGCACATAACAAATGAAGTAATAATCTGTGTTAGAAAACCCTTTATGAAGATTTTAAAACTTAGATATGTATCTTCTCAA
>JAOXYD010075577.1:0-12499 GCA_028565735.1 Pinacopodium congolense
GGGATAGAATGGCTCCTAATCTTAAATCTTGATTATCAAATTACTACCCTTTGCCCAATTGATTGTTCTATGTTTGTTTGATTAATTTTAGTTTATTTTCCAATTGATAGAATTTGAAATTATATTTTATTATATAAAGTATAACTAGAATTGAGTGGTGACTAAATACAATCCCCATAAGATCGATACAGTTATATTACAATTGTACAACATGTATACTTATGATATAGCATAAAACTAGTGAGCATTTATCCACACACATAAATTGTCTCATCAAGTTATAATTTAGAATTACCACGATGAATAAGGGATTTATTAATAGGATTGGCCATCTTAAGTGTAATTTCTAGTTCAATTGCAAGGTTTTAGCTTTTGATTCGTAATTGTCATTAACGAAAACCATTAATGATGATAGATTAATTGGTTTTGTATGTAAACTTAACCAATTAACCTAGGATTCAAATTATCTGAGTTCCATAGTTTGAGCTTGTATGATTGTGACTTAGGTTAGTTGTTCTTTAGTATATTAATGTTGTCGCGCCACTAAATCTAAAGAGCTTTTTCTAGGTTGTCGTGATTAGGGATAAGTTTTCTATCATATAGGACATATATAAAATTAGAGGAACTTAGGACTTAAGAGCTTATTTCTATCTGTAAGCAAGCATCTTAGGCATAACATCATTTTTATATTATCGATGATTGATTATAATTCATGAATTCAAATAATATCTTCTGCCCAGCTTTCCATATTTGTTACTTGTTTCTTATCTCATTGTGTTATTATTTGTTTTCCTCGTTAGTTTTCTTTTAATTCATTCGCTCCAGGGGTTGTTTTTATTTTCTTTTTCTTCCTTTACATAACATTAGGAATAGCTTCTAAACACTACCAATTCTTTATAGGATCAACCCTGACTTACCCTACTACATAGTAGGTTAGTTAGATATTTTATTATTTGGTGAGCAAATGACAACTCCACCACCCCCTCCCCATATTTTAAATAAGGTTAATGCTTCCTTATGATGTTGTAATGACATTTTAGTTCAAAGAAACTAAACCCAAATCGTATATTAATTAATTTTAATTACTGTTATTTAACAAAAACTAAAAGTTGTTAACTGCAAACAAAATGATGAATGATTTTTAACAATACAACTAAATTTACTTAATCAAAATAATAAATGCTCTCAAACCAAGATAAATTGTAAGAAAAAATATATCATAACAAGTTAGATAAATTTAAGTATCAATAGTTATGGTTGTTCTTATTAAATTGAGTTATAACAACCTTCTCTTTTCTACTTTATGTATGTCAAGTTGGCCAACAATCATGTCATTCACCATGTGTACTCTAATTTCATTTTTCTAACTTTGCTAGTAAATAAGCAAATAAGATTAGCCCATGTTACCTTTATTCTATTGCTTAAAACTTCTATTTAAATCAGATTATATATATAAAGTGATTGTATAATCGTTTTTTAGGTAAGTAAAAATTTGTTAAGACATACAAGCATTATTAAGAAAAATCAAGAAACAAGGAGAACCAATAAGAGAATATGGAGTTACTAATAGTATGTTGGACTGGAATTTTAATATGGATGCCAAGCCCAAGGCTCACTAAGATTTTTCTCTTCCCTTTTTCTCTAATGTATTAGATTATAACTTTTTATTGTGTGTTATTTTTATTTTTGGATATAGTTAACTAATCCTATAATCAAAAAATATATACAAAATGAGTCACCCTAATTTCAATTAAATTCCTTGACTTCCTTATTTTAAACACATTTAAGGAAGACATTAAGTTTAATTCAAAGAGGAGTAATTCTTCCTTAAACCTAAATAGGTTATTTTAATTTTCTATCTTTGAATTTTATTTTGATCTTTTGTGAATGCATATATTGTGAGGAGTGGTGGATAAAGCCTAAGGTTAAAATTAAAATAGACTTTGAAAGTAATAGATAGGGATGTAAACTTTAAAATAAATTTTAAGTAAAAAATAAAGAATATGTTAAATTCTTATTTACTAATTTAATAAAATTAAGAAAAATCAAACCCTAGAATTCATAAAATTAGACATCTCTAAGAGTCTGAACTAGCTAAAAAATTTAAAGTCCATAAAGCCCAAATAAAAGACTAAATTAGGTATTCAACTTATAAGCCAAGTTTAAGAATTTAACTTTAAGAATAATTTCAAACCTAAAGTAAAGCCCAACCTAAAAAATATCATTAGAATAAAGCTTAAATCCAAAATTTATCCTAAAGGTTAAGTCCTGTATATCTAAAAAATTGAAAAAAAATTAATTTAATAAAGTCCAATCCAAAAGAACTCAAATTCAAACTTAGTCCCAAAATTTAAAACTCTAAAATATCATATAAAGTACTTGATAATGTCAAAATATGAACTGCTTCTCCTATGGTGTCATTTTCATACACGTCAAGTGATATATATAGACTCAATGATTCATCAGCTATTACAGGAGACGGCCTAAGTATATGAGCAAAAAACTTACATGGATGAAGGACTTTATAACCTCTTAAGAATAGTCTAAAGAATAATTTGTTATAAATTTTCTAGAGAATAGACAGGTGTAATTATTATGACTAGTTGTTTGTTATCAACCTAATTCTCTGTACTCATATCCAAATGCAAGGAATATAAGGACAAAGAAAACATTACCTTACTTATTTCATATTTTATTCTTCCTCAAATAGCTATCCCTCCTTTGAATAAGGAATCATTGCATCCTTGCCCCATATAATTTGGTGCTTTCATTTGCTTCCTCCATACTACCCAGGCCAATCCAAGTCTTTAAAGATCTCTTTATTCTTTTTACTAATGCTTGGATGCCATGTAATGCAAACTTAATTAGTAGAAATCTTATATGCTCTAAAAGTTGGAACAGCAACAAGAATCCCTTCTTTTGATTGAATGTAAATTGCAATCTCAACTATCATCCTTTCTCATTTCCTAGCCTACTGCACACAACCCAACTTCTGATTCACTTCCCTCTACTACACTGTCTCATGTCACTTCTCCTAAAATAAATACCCACCTATTCCCTCATATCTACTCCCACTCCACCCTTCTTTTTCCACTACACCCAACCCTTACTTTCTTTCTCCTTTATCCCTAAAACATCCAAACTTTATATGTCTTACTTCGATGGTTTTACCCCTCTTAATTGACTTTTTTAAGCCAGAAAATATTTCTTTTACCACAAAATTCCTCCTGAGCACTATTTAAAACTTCTTGCCTTTTATATGAAAGGTGACGCCCTTTCTTAGATTAAATGAATGTTCTACAATCACCAATTTTCAACGTATGATTTATTTACCCGTGCCTTAGAATTAGTTTCTACCCTTTTAGCTATGAAAATCTCAAGATGGCCTCTTCAAATAAATGGGTTCTATTAGTGATTATTAGCTCCATTTTACACATCTTCTTCCTAACTCTATTCTCAATTTTTTTATTTCATGTTTACGACTTGAGATCAAAAAGGAGCCAACTACTTTACAACCCCACTCTTTTCTCAAGCTATTGGAATGGCTAAGTTGTTGGAGAACAAATTTAATAACATTAAGAAAATTCCTTCAATTTTTATCTATTTTCCCATACCCCCTCATTGCCACTAGAATATCTACCCAAACCTCCTTCCTCCTCTTTGCCCTTTCTTATTCATAAATTCACCTCTTTAGGCTCCATTTAGTATCATTTTTGTTTCCATTTTCTATTTCTATTTTTATAATCACAAAAATCAATGAAAATAACATAAAAAAACTAATAAAATCAATAAAATCATATTAAAAATAATGAAAACACATAGAATCTAATGAAAACAACCTAAATTGGTTTTCATTTTTGGGAAAACAAAAACAAAAACAAAAATAGAATAAGAAGTTGAACCAAACAAACCCTAAAGAAATGTAAGAACATTGTTCTAAGGGCCTTTATTTTAACTATGATGACAAATTTACTCCCACTCATAAATGTAAGGCCCATCAACTATTATTGCTCCTCCCTAACAATGATGACACATCACCTGACTTACCTATTCCACCTAATAATTCCCTGCACTCCTTACTACCCACTTCTCTCTTTGATTCTCCCCTTTCTGAACCACTGAATATTGACTCGGTACATTTTCATCTTACTATAAACATTATTATTGGCTATTTTCTCCTCGTACCTTATGCTTGATAGGTTCCATTTTGATCCACTCTATTTTCATTCTACTCAATTCTAGCAGCTTTCATAATATCATTTAACCTAAGATTGTCCAATTCTTACAACTACCTATTTACACCATTCCTACGTTTTATGTTACAGTAAGTAATGGTGCCTCCATTTCATGTTCAAGCTTTCATCTAAATATTTCCATTCTTATTTATCAACACCAATTTTGCATCTCTTTTTATGTCAAGTTTATTTAATATACTTTTTTTTTTTGCATCCAATGGGTATAAACCCTTGGTCAAACTATTTTTTTATTTTTTGGTCACTTGCATGACTTTTCATTATGAAGGTCATTCTATTTCCTTTACTAGTGATCCTAAAATTTTACCCTCTCCTTCTACCTATCTTCAGATTCTTCACCTACTTCACATTAACTCGATGGCCTCTCTTCACACCATTTCCATTTCAAGGGTACCACCATTGATATCCATCTTATTTCTCCTTCGACCCAACTACTACACTCTTTTATCTTTGATATACCAAAAGGCTTACCCCTTTCTGGTTCCCGTGACCACTTTATTCACTTAAAACCCAGTGCCTCTCTTATTAATATTAAATCTTATCATTACCTTCACTTTTAAAAAGAGGCAATGACTTCAATCATTAAAGATATGGTATATGAGGGAATTGTCAAACCTAGTACTAATCCATGTTCTTCTCAATCTTATTGGTTAAAAATAATTATGACTCTTGGAATTTTTATGATGATTATCATATTTTGAATGCTCTCACCATTAATAAAATTTTTCCAATTCCTATAGCAAATAAATTACTGGATGAATTACATAGAGCTAAGTTTTCTCTTAAATTGACTTACATTATAGCTATCACCAAATCTTTGTGGCTACTTAGGATATGCATAAGACTACTTTTTTGTATTGTGGATGATCATTTTAAGTTCCTCGTTATACCCTTTGGCTTACCTAGTGGCTCAGCTACTTTTCAATATTGTGATTGTCTACTTCTATTCGTTTTAGTTTTTTAATAATATTCTAATCTATAGTAAATCTTGGCCTGATCATTTAGAACATCTATGTTTTGTCTTCCAATTACTTCCTGACCATTAGTTTTTTGCTAAATTTTCTAAATGTGTTTTTTATGTCACTTATATTACTTATCTAGGGCATGTTATCTCTTTTGAGGGAGTCAGTGTGGACCTATTAAAGATACAAGACATTATTGACTGACATGAACCACATTCCACTACTAAAGCCAAAGGTTTTCTTAGACTAACAAGTTACTGCTCCAGGTTTGTGTGGCATTATGCCTCTATTGCTAGTCCCCTTATAAACTTATCAAAATAAGGTAAATTTACATGGTCTCTTATGGCATCAAAAGCTTCCATGCAACTCAAGACCATTATGACTACTACCCCGTCCTCCAACTGCTAGATTTCACACAACCATTTTCTATTGAATGTGATGCCTCTAATTCTACAGTAGGTGTTATCCTACTTCATAATTTCCACCCTATGGCTTTCTTTAATAAGAAATTGGGGTCCTATGTGCAATCTTCTTTTATATATAACCGGGAATTATTTTCCTTCATAAAGGTTGTTAATAAATGGAATCATTTTTTCTCTAGGGCATCAATTCATTATTTACACTAAACAATGCAGTCTAAAAATTCTAATAACCTAAAATATTATGACTCCAAACAACATAAATGGGTTATAAATTACTAGACATTGATTTTGAGATTACATACAAACATGGTTCTGAAAACAGGGATATTGATGCTCTCTGTAGGATTCCATTGTCTAATGCTTCCTTCCTTGTAGACAGCCTTTCACCTAACTTCACTTATTTAAGCAACTACATGAGTTTTATTGCAACATCCTTCTAGCCAACATGACCAACTTAGACTTTAAATAGATTCCAAAATGCAACAACACTTCACTATTAGAGATGGCTTACTTTATTTTCAAAATAACCTTCACTTACCTCTTGATTCTAGGCTCCAACCTCATTTGCTTGAATTCCATGCCTCACTAACTCCTAGCTATTCCAAATTCAAGGCTATAATTGCTCCCCTAGTAGCTATTGTCATTGGAATGGCATATATAAAGATGTTAAAGACTTACATTTCTAAATGTTCAATCTACCAACAAAATAAATACTCTATAGAAAAGCCCTATGGCCATATATAATACCTTCCTACCCATAAATAAGTCTAAGAAGAAATCATTATAGACTTCATCACTTACTTCCCTACTTCCCATGGTTTTAACTCTATTTAGGTCATTATTGAACAGTAAACTAAATATGCACTTTCTTTCCCTACCCAGTAATTATACAGTAGCTAACCTAGCCTTTAAATCCGTATCAGAGATCTACAAACTACATGGTGCCCCTAAATCCATAGTTAGCAACAAAGATCCTACTTTTCTCAATGCTTTCTAGTGAGATTTATTTCATCTCCTTAACACTATCCTTTGTTATAATATTGCATACCATTTTGAAATTGATGGCTAGTCGGAATTGGTTAATCAATGTTTAGAAACATACCTTCATCACATTGAGAAAGTCTTCCTCCATCTTCTGGAATCCATCTTGTCTTCCACATTTCTCTTTTCAAACATTTTGGAGAACAGTTACATCGTAATCTTACCCTCTACCATCCACTACTTTAGGTTTTAAAGCATTGTAGACTCCATTTCGCATCTTAAGCATACGCTAATTCACTGTTCATGGTGAACCGCAAACCTAAATCTTGGTCTAATAGAGCTTCTAAGGAGAGAACGAAGCCACTTGGAAAGCCCTAGGTTCATTTAAGTCAAAATATCCCAATTTTGACCTTTAGGGAAAGTTCAATTTTCATAAGTTAGGCAATGATATGCATGAACTCAATGATTTATCAACAACTACTAGAGGTGGTACAAGTGATACTAGGCCTAAGCGTATGAGCAAAAAACTTGCATAAACGAATGACTTTATAAGATCTTAAGAATATTTTAGAGAACATTTTGATATGAATGTTCTAGAGAATAGACGTGTCATCATTATAACTAGTTTTTTTCATCCTAATTCTTTGTATTTAAATCCAAATACAAGGAATACAAGGACAGATAAAATATTACCTTACTTGTTTTATATTTTTCTTCTTTAGAGAGCTATCCCTCTCTCAAATAAGCGGCCACCACATACTTGCCCCATATCATTAGGTACTTAGAGTTGCCTTGTCCTATTAAGGTCTCCTTCAAGGCCTACAAAATCTGAAAGATCTTGTTGGAAGTTATTTTTGGTAGCCACTTTAATGCTTCAATGGGTATGTGCACTTGTTGCAATATCAAGTTTATATGTAAGATAGCTATAAGTTTCATTCTTCTTAGTTACTTATAGATAGGTGCATGCAAGTGTTTTGCCTATTATTTATACAAGAGTTGCTATACGGAGTGTCATGTAATTTTTCCAACATTAATAAAGATCATACATATCAAAAAGGTACAATCACAATATAAATTTAATGATAGCATACGATACACATTTAATTCAATGTTTGTACTCAATGAATACTTGTTAAACACAATATTTGGTTAATTTTAAAATGATTTGCCACCATATCTTATAACATGTGTAATAGCTTTTGCCTTAACTACATAGCTTTATTAACCTTAAGATCTACTAGATTAGCTCAATCACTTACTTATCAACAAGTGATATTATACAACTTGTATAATTGTTTCTCTAATTCTCCCAATTTCAACCTTACTACTTATTTGCTTCTTCATATAAGCATGGACAGTCATGTTGATTGATTTATTATTAAGACTACCAAAACACACATTAAAATATCAAATGAAAGCCTAATTAAAAATACGACTCCATACAAACTTAATTTAAAGAGCCTAATCTAAAATTTGACTCTATTATCAGTTGAAATAGCTTATTATAGGAAAGCTTAAATCTTTTCCTAAAAAATTATTTTAAAAACCAATTATAAGGTCAATTTAAGAAAAACAAATGTAAAGCTCTGAAAATCCAACTATAAAAACATATAATGAAAGTTGACATTGTAGAATTTATCCTAAATACTTAAACTTAAAATCCAATCCTAAAAATCGAAAAAAAATCAAAAGTTCAAGTTAGAAAAACTTAAGGATAATAAATGAATCAATAATCAACCTTTTAGGATTTTTTTAATTTTAAAAGTTTTTTATTTAATGATCAATCTTTAAAAGCTTGCGCAATTTAAGACAAAAATTTAAGACTCCACTAATTTCATTTTGACATAGCTAAGATTTTGCATATAAACACCCACATGGCAAAAGTGCCATGTGTATGTCCACATATACAATCTTAATCTTTAAAAAATTTTAATTCAATGACCAACCTTTTGAAAATTTTCAATTTAGTGTCTATTCTTTAAAAATTTTCAATTCACTGAACAACTTTTTAGATTTTTTCAATTAAGTATTCAAACTTTATAATTATTTAGTTTAGTGACCAATTTTTTAAAATTCAATCAAATCAGATTAAAATTATTTTTTAAAAAATAACAAGTAATTAACGCACCAATATTTTATTAGGAATTAAAGTATAAAATTTTTTCATTTTAGTTAAAAAATATTTAATTATATGTTATACTTTTTTTTTCAAAGGATATCTAAAATTTAGACTTGATAAATATTTAACATAAAAAATTCATAAGTCATTTAAATTAAATATATAGTAGTTGCAAAATTTATTTGGATAAATAACTTTATTTTTAAGGAAATATTATTGATTTTTAACCAAAAAATAGATATAAATATAAAAGAAGAACTTATTCCTTTAAAAGATTAAAAATTATACTATTAAAAAATACAATCTTACTATAATTTTTTAAAATTTCTTAAAGAATATTATTTAATAGTTTAGATACCTCGAATAATCACGAGTATTTAATATTTTTAATGCCTCGTGAATTTAATATTTTATAATTTATATACGCTAAAAAATTCTAAAAATATTATATTATTTTATACAAAAAGATCAAATTAAATTAAATTATTCAATTTTTAATAAATAAAATAATTATTTTTATTCATTCTTAAAATTCTTCCATTCTAAATAATTGTATCATTCTATTCTTTAATTTTACATTGATAATATCTTACTTTCAATTAAAAATTTGATATATATGATTTTTTTTCTTATAGTAAGGTCATACATTAAGACTTTTTTAATATAATAATTTTCAGTCTTTTATCAGAATAAGTTATTTTTTATATTTATATCTATTATTTTTTATAAATATATAATACATCTTTAAATATAAATTTATCTATAAAAGATATTTTGTGGTTATTATATATTTAAATTAAAAATTTTATTCCTTAATTGTTTCCTTGAGATCAAAATTTTATCAAGTCTAAATCTTATATATCCTTTAAAAGAGAGTCTAGCATATAATTAAATATTTACTAACTAAACTTATAAGTCATTGTATAATACTTCTTAATAAAATATTGCTATATCAATCACTTGTTACTTTTACAAGGAAAAAAAATTTTTTGACTTGATTTAAATGAATTTTAAAAATTGATCATCAAATTGAAAATTTTTAAAAGTGAGATACTAAATTGAAATTTTCTAAAAAGTTAATCACTAAATTAAAAAATTCTAAAAAGTTGGGCAGTCAATTGAAAATTGCTAAAGATTACGGTTATATGTGTAGACATTCACATGACAGAGGCGAAATCCATTAGCCATGTCAGCATGAAATGAATGGTGTTTAAATTTTTTCTAATTTCAACGAGTTTTTAAAGATTAATCACTAAATAAAAACTTTTAAAGTATGGATACCAAACTAAAAAATTCCAAAATATTAATCATTGGTGTATTTATTATCGCAAAACTTAATCTAACATTAAAGTCAAATTTTAAGTCTCAGGATAAAGGCCTATAAATCTACAATTAAAGTTAAAATCTAGGGAAATCTACCAAAAAAATCATGAATTGTAGTCAATTTTACAATAGTAGCTGGAACTAAAAAAAATAGCAACTAAAAGCGCAAACTTTTCATTTGTTACAAAAATAGCCCATCGTTAGTCTCTCCGTTAACATTACTGACATGGTAAACACGTCAATAAAGAATGGTGACACGTGGCCTACATGTGGACTATACATCTAGATTAATAAATTAACTTTAAAATTATATATTAAATTTTATTTAATTTTCTTTTCTAACCTATTAATAAAAATGTTTTAATTTAGGATTTAGGTTTCCTTTTCTCACTTTCATCTCTTTCTCTAGATTCACAACAATTTTCTTGATCTTGTAGCTTATAAAAAAACATGGCAAAGGATATTAGATCTTTAACACAAAGCATAAGGGAGTTCTATGATGCGTTGGCAAAAAGAAGTAGAAGATCTAAGAACAAAAAGGATGTCAACCACAACGAGAAGAGGGAAAACATAGCAATCATAAAGGACAGTGAGACAACAAAAACTAGAATTAGTAATGTGCAAAGGATCGATACCTACAACTAGAGGAGTGACACAACTGTGTTTATCTAAAAAAGAAAAAAAAAACAAGTGGAGGAAGAAGAAGTAAACTAGATTGTAGCAACATATCTATCATGTTTGAATGGGTTTGCAAAAAATTGATTCGCAGTGAAAAAAATATTGTTTAGTGCAGTTTTATGTTGTTAGAATGTAAACCATTCATACATTCATTAATTAAGGGAATGTTTGGTATTGTTGTTGATTGTGGTTTTTGTATTGGTTTTTATTTTTGTTTTTTTGTTTTTTTATGCTTTTTTCAGTTTTTATGTTGTATTAGTGTGTTGTTTTTTTGTTTCTATGATTTTTTTTAATTTTTTATTTAGAAAAACAAGAAACTAAAATAGAAAAAAAAAAAGGCTTTACCAAACATCCTCTAAACCTGTAAAAATGCTTCTTCTTTTTTTGCCTGTTGTATCAACTTCTTCTCATATTTATCTCTAGCAACCAAATTCTAGATGGTAAAAAAATCACATGGACTCAATATGTCTTGATAAAAAGACATCTTCTTTTATGAGTTCCTTGAATTCATTAGCCTCCTCCATATTAGTGGCATCATCACTGTAGTACCTTTTACTAGTGGCCATTCTCATTATGACATTGAGCATTAGCTCCTCCTTAGCAAAACCCTAAAGTGATTCATTAGATAGTGTGGAATTATTGCAGGTAAGTGGTTGTAAATGGTCAATGAAATCAATGTCGTTCTTCATAAAGCATTCTTAAATGGTAGATTCCAAAGAAACGACCACTATAAAGTTGGATCCACTGAGAGAGAAAACTAGAAAGAAGGAAACATAAGTCCTAAATTAAAACATTTTTACAATATATATTATAAAAGAAAATTAAATAATTTTTAATAAATAATTTAAAAAATTAATTAATTAATCTAGGTGTACAGTCCATATGTAGCACCGCATGTCACCATTCCCTAGTACTGTGTTTGTTGTGTCAACAATGTTAATAGAGAGACTAACAACGAGTTATTTTTGTAGTAGATAGGAAGTTCATCCAATTAATTGTCACTTTTTTTAGTCCTGGCTACTATTGTAAAATTGACTAAAGTTTAGGATTTCTTTTTGTTATTTTCCCTAAAATCTATCTATAAAAATCCAAGCCAACAAGTCCAAAATTTTAGTCAAAGTTCAAATCCAATAACTAAAGCCCAAATCTAAGTCAAAATTTAATTCGGTCTACGTACAAAGCCTAAAAGCACAAAATCTTATACTTTGTCTATAATTTTTAAACCCCAATTTCTTAACTAATAAAGAACAAGTTCTCACTAAAATTTTAAAGGTTAAACGCTTTAATCCTTGTTCAAACTTGAAATTTCTAGCAATGTTCAATAATATAAGCCTAATAAATTTATAAGCCTTGGTGAATTAAGGGTTGGTTCCACCTTTGTTTTGATGATGACATAGTATTTCTACTAATATCTTTGTAGAGTTTACTGTGGTTGTTTAGTATTTGGAGTGTATGTGATGAATAAGTAATTAAGTTGGTAATTGTTGCGTTGGTTAGGTAACTTTAAAATTGACAGACGTTCGAAATGATTTTTACTTTTGAAACCAACGTACTTTTAAGGCAAGTGCACCTATTGCAAAAGTAATAAAGAGGAGTAAATTTTAAAACTCCAATTGTCGAACCCACAGGGAAAAATATTGCTTAATTACCAGGTTGATCGGATTACAATTATTTAGGAAAAATATAAAGAAATTGCTTGAAAATTGGAAAAAGCTTAAAACTTGGATATTTTGGCTTAAACACTTTGAAAACGATTTTTAA
>JAOXYD010075597.1:0-12498 GCA_028565735.1 Pinacopodium congolense
TGACAAACTAAAAGTAATTGGCATGACTTTAACCAAAAATATTACAATAATACCACCTTATGCACTAAACTAATTTGAAAGATGAATGAGACAACATATATGAAAAAATGTTTTAAATACCTCATACTCCATGTAACTCAACATTTTAAAATTAATTATTGATACTTAAAAATGTTGCAATTTACATCTTATGCTTTAAAATACTATCACAATTAAAAATAATGACTATATAATCTTAAATTTTGACTTAGATATTGTTGTTTTTTAAGGGAACTTAAGAGAGGGGGTCAACTAGGTGTTAATAAATTAATATATTTTTACTAAATAATTATACCTTAAAATTTTTTTGAATGTGATGATGATTCACATATAATTATAAATAAAAACTATAGGGCAGAGAATACATAAATTGATTTATAGCATTAAAAAAATAATCTTTGTCCATGTCTATTCTCCAAGTTTATGTTGGAAATTTTTTATTTTCTTCTTTTAACTAGGTGAAAAGCAACCTCCTCACAAATAACCTTATCTTACAAGTAAAGAGTAATGCTTACAATAATCCTTAAATGGTCACGAGTAACGATTGGCTCTAACCAATCAAAAAAAGAAAAGAAAAAGAAAAAGACCCACAAGAGAATTTTACAACAGAAAAGATCTTATTACTCAAAACAATACTCTAGATTTAAAAACATTCATTAGTAATGGATGTGTGCAAGAAAGCTTTAAAACACTCTTAATATGTGTTCTTAAAATTCTTAGTGCTTGTGAATGAATAAAACAATCATAAACCATGTATTTATAACTTTGGTAGCCTTAAAATATCATTGAAGTAATTAAATAGCCATTATATACATCTCATTAGTTATTAGGGACATAAAATAGTTGTTATAAAGTCATTATTAGTTAGAGTTTGTCAGGTTTCTTATGATGTTATTGGAGTGCTTGGAGTTTGGAATATTCTCCTACATTCTTGTTTTTCCTACACAGTTATTTTCACAAAAAATAGTCATTATTATTTGACCATTTTGGCACATTGGTAGATCACTATATCAACTAATGTTATATTATAAACTAAAGGTACAAAACAAGTAAGATTTCTAGCCACATTGGTTAATCACTCAGCACATTGGTTAATATGTTGCACTAGTTAACCAATGTGCTAACCAAACTGACATACGAACTTACTATAAAAAAATTTCCAATTTTACTAAGATGTTGATTTGTCACATCCATGTAATATCACCTAAAGGTTACATTCATCGACTAATGCATCTGAAAATATTTTACAAAATTTTTCTAACTTTTCTAAACTTTCAAACACATTCTTTTGATAAATAATTAAATTAAACATATTTTTAAAATATTCTCTAAAATTATTATAAATATTTAAACACTTTTTTTTAAAATTAGAAACTCCATTTATCTTGAAACTTGAAATGTTTTATGCATGAAATTAAAAAGATGAAATACATGTGTATGATGAATCCTCAAGGCATTGAAATTACCAAGTAAGACTTATACTAAAATAAAGTAAGGTTAACTTGTTCTTAATTTCATCCTTTATTTTTAAAGTTCATCTTCACACTTCCTTTTTTTGAATCTTCCTTTAATATTCCTTTAACTCTAATGTATGACCTTGTATAACTTTCATATTACTTTGTTTTTAAAATGTCAAAATAAAGACATCACTATTATTAATTATGTTTTCTTAACATCAAAACATAGATTGGAACCTTCCTTGGTTTAGTGATCTCCCTTTCTTTATAATGAAAAACATGTGATATTAGAAAGTCATGAACAAAATTTATCAAGCATATTGTATTTACTATTAGGAAAACATGAAGGATTGGCTCCCCTATACCTTATACATCATGAAAATTATAAAGTTATAAGGATTTAAACCAATCATTAACACAACAAAAACAAGATAAAGTAACATCATAAAATGGAATATCGAATAAAGATAAATTAACATCATAAATCCCCTAATCATATAATATCACTAATTTTCTTCCCTTTTTAAAATCATCAAAAAGTTATTTATATTAATAACACATTTGTTTATTATAAGTAATTTTCAATTTAGGAACTAGAATAGACCTATTAAATTGAATTTATACCAATCACGCCTAATTCTCTGCTAATTTAAACTAAAATGTAATGCATACTCCCCAATATGTAATGCACGCTCCCTTTAATTTATGCATCATGAATTGATTGAGTTTTAATATCACCATTTCTCCATCGTTTTTCAACATTAAAAGGGTATATGTACAAAAATTTATAAGTATCAAATGAGAAACTTAAACTTCCCTTCATGCTTTCAAAAACTCTATCGTATAGGTAAAGAGTACATATAATGCATTGATAAAATCAAAAGAGAAATTAAATAACTTTCGTCCCCCTTTTCAAAAACTGTATCTTATAATTAAAGAGTACGTGCAAAGTATTTATAAAATCAAACAACAATTCTTCTCATGTTTTAATTTTAGAGATTAGTCTATCTTTCTCACCTAGATAAATACAACAAAGCTTTCTCCCTAAAAATTGTATGCTGAGTTATACAACATTAATACTTACCTTATTTTCTTTGATCCAATAATATATTGTCTTGGTTCGCATAAGAGCTCTTTGTGATTTTTTTAAAATCAATTGTTGAATGTAGTAATTTTCATTTTCATTTCATATTTATTTGATTCCAATTATCATCTACCTATAAGGCAATTAAATCAATATATTCTAGGTACCTATAAAAATTTAGTTCCTTAGAGGTTATCTCTTAATATTTTTTAACCCAAGGGTTTATTTAATAAGAATTTTTCCAAAGAGTGATATCTATATATAAGTCAAAAATCATAATGAAAAAAATATTTCACATGATGAAAATAGAAGTATAAGTGCCACATGAGAGAACTATAAGAGTATAGCTTATAAGAATTTTTAGGTTTTGATGTATGATATGGATGATATAATGCTCTCTTATTCTTTGAGATGTAAAAAACGAAGTATCAATGTGTTTAAGTACCCAAACCAACTTAATTCTTTAAATATGTTTTTCAACCCATTTGTTTAAGATTTTTCTTTACAAATTTTGTTTCATAGAACAAATCCTCTTATCATGCCAATAATTTAGACAAAAAATAACATATAACATGTGTATTGTATAAATAATAATGAGTCTTATGGTTTTTGTGTGCATATGTATTTTTAGGTCTTTTTAGAGTGCCATAGGAAATAAATGCTCCTTTTTGATACTAGTGATCATGTGTGTGCAAGTTTTAAATCTAAAAAAACTAACTTTTATACTTTAAAACTTTTAAACAAGTGCATTTATCATTATATAATATCTAAATGATTTGAGTATTATTCTTACAAGGATTAAAATGATTACTACTCTAAAATGTTGAATCATTATTTAACCTAACAAACAATAAATTATAAAAATTAAATGATAAATTGAAAAATAAAATTTTAAAATAATTAACCATATAAAATAGCTAAAGTTATGTTGAGAAGAGCAAGAATTCAATTAGGCCATATTACTTCGTTTGTAATACTATTAGATCTTCTTGTATTAAGACAGTTGATTTATTCAAAGCAAAATATTTTTTTAATAGTAGAATCTACTTATGCATAGCAATTATAGATAATTTACTAAAAAATAAACCTATTTAATTAAAAGTAAACACTCCTCCCATACAATTGAATCCTTAAAGTTTTCCTACTAAACGACAAAACATTTAATTTCAAGTTAATATAATTGAAACCAAAAAAAACTTAAGAAATGAGAAAACTCATAAAAATGATATCTTTTGTTTTGTAAGACTTTTCACTTGTTATCTATCAATATAATCTCCTTAATTCCTTAAGTTTTTTCTTCTCTTCATACCTTAACAGTCAAAAGTATACTGATGATATGTCTCTTATCCTTTTATATTTAGATGCTATTAGGGTTAGAAAACCACTGTTAGTATAGTTTTGTAAGGGTTTTTCCTAGTTAGTCTCAATTCTCCTGCTATTTTTAAGTTTTTAGAGACTATAATGAAACTTAACTTCCTAGATAATTGACTATTATTTCAATATCTTCCTATGTAACTTAAATGGCAGTATCTAAGTAGATAAAAGATACCATTTTGTGGTGTTGTTACTCTTTTGACTTTTCTTTTGCATCATAATAAAGATTCCATAACAAATAAGGACGACATCATTATTCAGCCACATTTAGCCTTTTTCTTCATCTCTAAAGTACTCCTCTTTGCATAATTAAGCCTCAAAATGTAATTTAACCCTACAATACAAAAAGGCCATAGTAGGCTCGTCGTAAGCTACCAAATAATAAAATTACCTAACCTACTTAACTAAGTAGGTAGGCCAATTCAGGGTCGATCTTATAGAGAGCTACGGTGAATTGTTATTTCTAATGTTGCTAAGAAAATAAAAACAAAAACCCTTAAAATGGCAACAACTAAAGAAACTAAAACAAACAAGAAAGCAAACACCAAGGGAAAACACAAAGAGATAACTAACAAAGAAATGGGCTGAAGCTATCATCGAAAATTAGGAATGACTATTGATCCTTGAATCTAGATAAATGGTGCTCTAGTTATAGTGTTAGCTTATAGGATCAAAAAAACTTTCAAACCCTCAGTCCCTCTAATTTAGGTATATCTAACAAGCTCTAGAAATAACCCTAAGTCCATCTATAACTTAGAGCAAGCTTTCTAGAGTTAGTAGTAGAGAAGCTTTAGGTGCCAAGAAATGATAACTCGTAAGCTCGAATAGTGTAACCTAAAAGTAAGGGACCCTAAATTAGCTGGGTAAGTATCCTAACAAATCTATCTATCCTATTGCCACTTTAAAAATTGCTAAGGACCATTACATAACACTTATTCTTAACTTTAAGATTAAGAAATTACCTAAAAGGTAGTCAATCCTAAGGATAACTCCTAATCCATAATAATTAGCCAAAATCCTAAACCAACCTAAACCTAAAAACACCAAATTGAGCCCAGTCAATTCACATTCTCACAATTAATCAACCTAAACCCTTTATACACCTTCAAACCTAAAAGACACTAGCTACACATTATGAAATTAATACAGAACATAAACTGAAAATAAATTATAAATAAATAAATAATTACGAAATAAATAAATTCAAGTCTAGAAATAAAATAAAACAAAATTATATTCATTAAAAGAAAATATTCCATATAAAAATAAAGTAAACAAATCTAAAATAAGAAATAACAGAAAATAAATGAATAAAAACATCAAAATAAATAACTATCTAAAGTCTAAAATAGAGTAGCAACAAGAAAGCACAATAAAATAACTAAACTAAGCTAGAACATGGAAAAGAAATAAAATAAAACCCTAAACTATGGAGAAGGCGGCTAGAAATGAATGAATGTGAGAGCTCCCGAAGTTTGGATGGGCCTACCTTTTATATTAAGTATTTGGCTCAAAATAGCGTCATTTTCGATTTTTTTTTTTTGCTAGCAAGTGTTGTTCAGTTGACCCTACTTTGCATTCGGTTGACCGATGTCACTAGTAGCCTTATTCGGGCAGTTGATCCTTGCATTCATCAACCAATGTCTTACCTTTAGTTGATCGATCTTTGTTCAACGATGACATGTACATTTTCGATAAAATGCTCTAATTCTGCACAAAACTTGGCCCTTTTAACTTGTATTTATACCTTAACGTCAAATATGCTTGTAAATGCAAAAAGGAACACAAATTAGGCATTTAAAAAATAAAATAAGGATGAAATGACATTGAAACTCATATATAAATACTATAAAATGCATCCTTATCAGCTCATTAGGAGACTAAATTAACTTGAAAATGGATAAAGAGTAATAAATAACATATCAGTAAAATCATACCCCATTATCAAATTACCTTACACTTAAATGATTACTTATCCTCAAGTAATTAATTTCGACACTTAATAAAAAACAATTCTAACAAAAGTTAAGAATTAATTAGACACCTTGACACAAATCATTATAATTAACTATAATCACTGCTTACTACCTTTGTCTTGACGATGACCTACATATATAGTTACATGGCATGGAAAATTGACCCTTAATGCATAACATTAATTCTCAAATTAATTATATATAGACAATCACACAAACTTGGTTCTAGAGTAATTCGATAAGTGCATTTTACAGTTTATCCTACCCTGGTAAGTGCAGTTTATATTGTATCTTTCCTTAAATAATAGTTAGGTAAGTGCATTTTATGTTCTATCTTACCTTTTCATAACACTTTAATTGTTTATTTTCTTCTTTTATATTAATAAAAATTATATCAAAGATAATTAAATTTTCAATTATTAAGAAAAATTATTTTCAAATTGAACACATTATTCTAAGCTTACATAAAAATCCATATAAAGTTTCTTAAAAAACTCAATGTCATGTAGCAACTTGACATATACAATGTATATAACCATATGAAATGTTTTAATAATTGACAATTATTCAACATTAATCATGCTAATTACATCAACTGTATTAAAGTATACCAATTAATAATCAGGTAACAATTACAATAATTTTTAAAATGAAATATTGTAATCAATTACTATAAATGACTCATAATTATGGAATTAAAGCGTGGGGTGATGACGTCATCTAGGTGTTCGTGCCCCATAAAGGATGCCTACTATGGTTATGCCACGATCCTCAAATTCGCTTGTACTTCTTTGCCTTTAAAGCTGAGATGGTGATGTTCATGAAAAATAGTACATATATCTCATCTATAAAATAAATGCCTTTATTGATAAAAATCCTTATGATTAGTCTTAAAAAGTACAATTTCTTGTCTTTTGGATCATATTTCAAAAAAATATTTATATGAAGAAAGATAAATCTGTTTAATGGAAATCTTGATAGTGATTCTAAATCAATCAAGCTATGTGTAAAAGGAACCCTTCCAACTATAAACCTCGACAAGACCTAGTCTTCTCCTCACCTTAGCTATATCAAAATCAAGATCTAAAATGACTTTATTGATTATAAGGGTAGTGTCCTTCTTATACTCACACACTAGCCCTTCATTAAGTACATCCAAAAGGTTAAATAAGTATCAACATTTAATATAAATATGCATATCTATTCTAAAAGATCGAATCTTAATAATGTCATCCTCAGTCATGTCTTCAAATCCATATGAAGAATGACTTATTGCTTATTCATTATTTCATTTATTTAGCAAGCTTCAAACTAGTCAATGTTGTTGATTGAAGTAAAATGATAGATATTATAAACAACGTGTTTGTATAATGTTGATGGTTTACTTTGAAGCATTGTTACAACTAAGAAATAGTTTGGAAATAGCCTATAAACTATCTAGAAATTCAATTTATAGTCACCAGAATATGCCACTGGCAACGACCTACTGATGACTAAAATCTACAGAAAATTGGGAGCATGGATCTACTAGACATAATAAGTACATAAGCATCACAAGAATTTGGAAAAATTAATAAAAAATGACCAAAATAGGAGTAGCAAAATGGGGTGCTTGGTGGGGGGAATTTTCTTAAGGGAGAGCAAAGTGGGTAACGAGATATTTAATAATGGTAAAAGAAACAAGATAGGGAGATAGCAAGAAGGAAGAGAGAGAGATTAGCAATATTGAGAAAGGGAAGAGACTAGAAATCTAAGTCGATGCAAAGTATAGTGGCAAAGTAGAAGGAAGGAAGAAGAAGAATATAAGAAGACAAAAATATCTAGGGTTTCTACAAATGCCAAAAATAGCATTGTTTTTAATGTTGTTGTAGGATTTTGAATGTAGTAGTAAAGCAATGCTTAATTAAAGACCATAATTGTGCCATTTATAACCATCGTTGTTCATCTATCCTTCATAGGTCCCTAAATGAAACCTCTCATTAAGCACAAAGGTGTTATTTATAAAGGCCATTCTTCTTTTATATTATTCGATATCCACAATGATGCCTCCCATAAAGCACAATGATGCCATTATGCTCTACATTTATCTTTTAATAATCTGTAATTTATGTTACTGAAACATACTATAAATGCCCAATTACTCTTATTCTTTTAGTGCCTTGTAATAGCCTTATTGCACATAATAAAAATAAAATACATAAAACTAAAATATTAAAGAAAATAATGAAAATGAATCAAATAAAATTAAAAATGCAAATTTATTGAGTTGCCTCCCAACTAGTGCTTCCTTAACATCATTTATCTATACTATCCCTTTTTAAGTCATTGTGTTTAGGTTTTAAAGATTGATCTTTTCTTTATCTCCTTTAGAGATTATGCATGCCAAATATAACTTCAATCGATGACCATTGACCTTTAGTGTCTCTATTTGTCTATATGATCTTAACTACTCTTATATTGAAAAACCATTTTAATTAGGAATGAAACAGAACATTTAAACTTAAGCTGACTAAGAAAAAGAAGTAATTGAGATTTATAGAGCAAAACTTCGTCTCCTTCTATAAACTCCTTGTCCCTTCAAATATGATGGTCAAGTCGCTTCTTTGTTCTCTCCTTGTAGAGCATGGAATTGTCATATTCCATCAGTCTCTATTCATCATGTTCATTCAATTAGAGTTTTCACTTATCATCTACAAGAGTATAATCAACATTGAGAGACTTAATTGTCCAATATGCCTTGTGCTCAATCTAAATAAGTAAATAACAAGCTTTTCCATAAATCAACTGAGAAAGAGATATATTTATTGGCATTTGTAAACTTTCCTATAAGCTCATAAAGCATCATCTAATGTATTTGATTAATCCTTCCTAGATTGCTCTATTATATTTTCTAATATTAGTTTCAGTTTCTTATTTATTATTTATACTTGGCTACTAGTATAAAGATGGTATTGGGTAGCAATCCTATATCTAACATTATAATGTTTAAGTATCTTTTAAAGCCAGATATTATAAAAGTGTGTTTTCTTATTACTTACAATAGCTTTAAGTGTACCAAAGCTTGAAAATTACTTTATTAAGGAATCTAACTACTACCATAACATTAGTAGGCAAAACTTGTGCATATGCCAAGTTAAACACATACTTAATAGTATCTAAGCTATACTTATTACCAAATGAAGTGGGAAATAGAGCCATAAAATCAATACCCTAAACATCAAGCAATTTATATACAACAAGTGTAGTTTGAGTCATTTTATCTTAGCAAAAACTATTATATATCCTTTTGTACTTGTCACAATATAGATTACATTTAAGCATCTTAAAGAGAATAAGCCAATAAAAATCTAGCTTAATAAACTTTTGAGAGGTTTTTTTGGCACTAAAATGCCCTCTTGTACAACCTAAGTTATGGTTTCCAAAATATCTTTCACTTCTTATTGAATCTAGGGATGTTCTGCTTAGGTTTTGATGATGAAAAATTAATTATGCTATAATGTGTTTATTCTGTTTGATGTTTTGAAAAGATATGTTTAAAGAGAAAAGTTTAGGAGATATAATTTTGAGTTTTAAAACTTGAATGGGAATTATAAAGGATAAAAACAAAAGACTCAATCTTAAGACTAAATAACGTTTATAGGTTATATCTTGTAATTTTTATTATAATTTTATTTTCTTTATCTTAATGTTTTTAGTGGGCCTAATCATGCATATTTCATTCACATTTAGTGTTTATGCATATAGGTTGCATAATTAAGAGGAATTGTATTGGAATATTTTAAATGTTCCTCTTAATGCATAAAAATATGTTCGAGAACAATTTTCATGAGCTTGTATATGTTAAAAAAGTGTTTAAAAATGTTGGAATATTTTTTTTTTGGAATATTTGAATGTGTTGAAGTATGATAAATAGTGTTAAAAACTAGCTTGTATATAGACTAGTGGATCAGTATGCATGACTAGTTAACCAGCATGCTATTTTTTCACAAAATGGTTTAACTAGTGGGTGAGATTGGTCTACCAGTAACTAGTTGAACTAGTCAACTAGGCAATGATTCAGTAGATCTAATACCAATGGCTAGTTTTAGCATTAAAAAATCAAAACAAATGAAATTTAAGGGGGGTATCAATGACTATAAATAGCTATTGGGCTTAAGTTTATCTATAAATAGGTGTATTAGATATGTGTTATGAATTAAGAAGTGTTAAGAGACATCAAATTAAGTTGTGAAGCATTTAAATGCTTTTTAGCCTTTTTTGTTTTTTTTTGTTCTTTGTGAAGTTTTAGTGCATACATTCTTCAATGTATTAGCGAGCCCTTTAAACACTTTGGATTAATCAAATTAAGAGCTTTTAAAGTATTTTTTTAGTAATATGATTGAGAGATAAATTTTGTAAAGGTTACTCTTGTAGTCGTGGGGAAAAAAGTAGTTGTAAGGGTTGGTCTTCACCCATTAAAGAGGATTTTGTGATTGAAATATCCAAAAAGTAGTTGAAGAACAGATGTAGGTGTGGATTGCACACCGAATCACTATAAAATTGGTTTATACCTCTCTTCCCTTACATTTTTATGTTTTAAATTTTATCTTATTTTCAATAATATTTTTTATCAAATTGTTTATTATTCCATGTTACTATTAAGAGAGTGACTATGATTATGCAAAAAAATTTTAAAAAATAGTTATCTAATTCACCTCTTATCTTAAGTGGCATATAGGGATCAATAAATGGTATTTGAGCTAGGATCTTACATAGTTTTACTTCTAAAAAAATAGTGAGTAAAGATTATAATATGGCACACTTGAATACATTAATCCTATCTGCTAGTTTAAAAGTTTGAAATATTAGTAGAGCGTGTTTCTTTGATGGTAGTGACTTCATGCATTGGAAAACTAAGATGAGATTTCTCTTGATGGCCAAAAATGTAGACTTATGGGAGATAGTTTCAAATGGACCTGATATATCTACTAAGATTGTAAGAGATAATATAATACCCAAAACAAACGAAGAATGGGATACTAATAACAATAAGAGATTAGTATCCCTAAATAATAAGGTCGTATACATATTATTTTATGCCTTAAGAGGAAATGAGTTTAGTAAGATATCTATGTGTAAAACTATTCATGAAATTTGGCTTATCTTACAAGTTACCAACGAAGGAACAAATCAAGTAAAATAGAATAAGGTTAGCATGTTAACACATCATTAAGAACTCTTGCATATGAAGCATGATGAAAGTATTTCTTTTATATATGCTAGAATTTTATTGATATTGTAATTGCATTTAAAGCGTTAGGTTAGACCTATATTAATTTCAAATAAGTGAGAAAGAAATTAAGGTTTTTACCTTAGAAATAAGAAAAAAAGTCAAGGCCATATAAGAGACAAAGGATTTGAATATCCTCCATATAGAAGAGGTAACTTAATCCCTCTTAACCTATGAAGTGAGGCTAAAGGAGATCCAAGAGAAGGAGACCATCTAAAAGGGAAGAAATATTATGTTCAAGGGATCATGAGAAGAATATAGTGATAATGAAGCCTCCATAACTACAAGTGATGATGAGGAGATAGCCTTACCTATAAAGAGCTTCAATAGGCTCCTAAAGAAAAAGATATCTATAAAGAGAAGGGACTCAAAAGAAGTTAAAGTACAACTTTGAAAATAAATTTAAAAATTACTTATTTTAAATGCAAGGAAATCGGCTAAATAATATCAAAATGCCTACTCCTTAAAGAAAATGACAAAAAGAAGAAGAAGGAAGGAAAGAAGAAGGCCTTAAAAGCTACCATATAGGATGACAATAGTGATTTTGAAGGAGAAGAAGAAGTGGTACATCTATGTTTCATAATATACGATGAGGTATAATCTTACTCTACTTCTTATAATAAACATAATCATTGTACTAAATTTGCCTATGATGAATAAGTAGAATACTTAAAACTTTTAATTTAGAAAGTATAAAGAAACTTGAAATTAGAAAATGCATGCAAATTAGAAAATGAAAAGTTAAAACGTTACTTAGATTCAAAAAGCGTAGAAAAAAATTGTGAATGAGAATGCATCTTTGAAAAGAGAACTAGAATCCCTTAAAGTCCCACTATCTAAATTTATTAAAGGGAATGAAAGTTGGAATCCATATCAAGCGTAAAAAAGGTTACAAATGATAGATATGATCTAAGATACATTAGTGAGCATGCACCATGTACTAGTAAAACTATTTTAATAAAAGAAAAGAACTTAGAAGAGGAACCTATACTTACATTACATGAAAAAAGGCACCTATAATTAAGATAAAACCTAAGAGAAGATATAATGAATACATGTATGGATATAACTTAAGACCTAGAGGAGCACTACAATTTGGATATAGTATCTATGCCAGGACACAATCCCAACGTCCTAGGGCAAATCACCATAGGAGGACCTTTAAAGAATCAAGACCTAGGTATGTATATAAACATACATATAGGATATATACACCCATGTTTTTTCAATATTATGGATACTGGATACTATAGACATATTGAGAGGTTTTATTATAATAAGTTAGATAGATAAAGACTA
>JAOXYD010075608.1:0-12497 GCA_028565735.1 Pinacopodium congolense
ATCTTATTAATGGATTTCATTCCCCTATGTCTTAATTTTCTAATGTCATAAATTTCATGCAATTTGATTAATTATTTCGGGAATTATATCTAAAACACCACAAGTTGTTCAAAAACAGGGGGCAGTAACCATAACAAAACTTCAAGTCAGAATTAGAAGACCTTAGAGGCATAATAAAAAAATTTTCCTTCATAAAATTTTTATCTTTATGTCTTTAGATTAATTCCTAATTGGAATTATCTAAATTGGAGCTATACATGCCAAGATATAGCCAAATTACTGAGGTATGATCATGCCAAAATGAACAGATTACCCATTTACCCAAATCTTTTACATTAGATACCTTTATGTTAATTTAGATGTTATGTTCACTTCATGATGCACCTTAGGCATGCTATCATGCTTCTAGGGTATATTTTGGGGCATTACAAAGATCTTCATTCTGGGTTAAAAACTCATCATTAAGAACTGTTCTAGTTTCTCTTAGAACCCAAAAGCTTATAGGTTTATTTTAGTTGTAGGGTCAGTCTATAGTGTGTTCACAAATGCTGAAATTTATGTAATGATAGATGTGGCTACCTTTTTATCAACCTATGTTATTTATATGATAGAGTTTAAGTTACAATCCTTGTATACAAGAAGCTAAAAGATAACATGTTTTTTTTTTATAATAACATGTTTTAATAAGATTAGTTGACAAATTATTAAGTATAACTATACTAGGTAAACGAGGCCTTTAAACTAAGATATAAGATTATTATGAGAAATTTGATAACAAATTGCTTATAATTATTGCATTATATGATATGATGGTATAATTGATGAGTATGGTGAATATTATGTCTTATTTTATATCATATAATTGATGAGTATGGTGAATACTACGTCTTATTTTAAATCATACTTATTATCATGTGATTTGATTGTCTATTATGTGTATCATGTAATGATACATTTCAGTTATCCTAATTAAGTTGGTAACTCACTCCTTACCACCTAATTTTTCAAGAATTTGATTTTAGTAATTGGACTCTCCTCAGTAGTCGAGATGCTCTCCTAATTGATTACATTAGGTGGGCCGACAAGTTAAAAAGTATTTTTAATACATTATATATTTATTTCAAATTAATATAAAGTTTTGTTTATTATTTAGGAGCTTTGTATTTGATTAGATCCATTTATTAATGAATTTATTTTATGTGGTTGGAACTAAAGTTAATAAAGGTAAATGTAGGCTTTTTGAAATGGAAGACAAAGGCCAAAGCCCTAATATAATTATTTATAATGTGCTAATTTGTAGATTCTTTTGGATGATATATATATATATATATAATGGGCTTTAAACTTGATGAAGCCATATGTGATGATTTGATTGATAGGGCGCTTTAGAATAGAATTATGTGGAGGAATCTTTTTCAATTTAAGGAAGATGGTTACTTATTGAATTAAATTAAGTGTTTTCACTTATAATTTACTTCTTAATAGACTATGTAAGATTTATAAGATAAAGAAGGCAAAAGGTTTTTATTATAGAAATGATAAAAGACAGGCTAAAAAAATGATTTCAAATATGTAATCTTTTGATTCAGGGGTACTATAAAGAGTTAAAAAAAATACGATGGCTTATTAATAACTATTTAAGATGAGAAAAGAGAAACTTGGTGCTTAACATGTTCATGTATAGTTAATGGCCTCTGTCATTATCAAGATCTAGAATGGACAAATAATATATCTAAAGAGATGATTTCAAAGGGGTTTGAATCCAAATGTAGTAATTTACATTACTCTTATTTAAGGTCGTGCCTTTAAAGATAAATATGAAGAATTAATTAGAATTTTGAAGTCAAAATTTCCTCTGATGTATTATGCTATAATATGGTTATAAGAGACCTAAAAGCTGAAACAAACAAATGATTATCATGTTATAATGGTTGAGAACGAGAGTTTAAGCCTAACTTAAAACATTTTAAGGATTTCATTCTTCAATATTATTTAGTAGATGAAATGTAAGTTGCATACAAATATTTAAAAATGGTTGGATCTGCTATAACTTTGAATGATGGTATATTTAAGACAACGATAGATGAATACTATAAATAATGAAATGTTATGGGTACCTTATCAATCTTCAAATGCATATTGGAATTTGGAGCATTACTTGATTTGTAACCTTATAATGTTCTTATTTAGAGTCTTAGGGGTAAATGTAATACTTTAGGAAGCAATGTAAACATTATTTGAACTTGTTAAGAAGGTTTTGGTGCCTGAAACCTTTACACTTTCTCATTTATGACTTTTGTGAACAAAGAGATATAGAGAAGGTCAAGCCTTATCCTTCCAAATGGTGTAAAAGACATTTGCCTCTTCTTTAATGCTTTGATTGATGTTTATGAAAATTAAGGAAACATAATTAAAGCCCATGAGTTGTTGAATGACTAGTTGATATACATGTAATGCCAGATCACACAACCTATACAATTTTGATTGATTGTCATTGTAAATGAATAATGATAAAAGAGGTAGAGCAGTTGCTTCTAGAAATGAAAATAAGAAATTTGATGCAAGCTATTTTAACTTACATAACTCTATTAAATAGTTATAAGAGCGTAGGGAGCATAGATGATATATTTGCTCTCTATGATGAATTGATTACAAGGGATATCAAATTCAAATATGTTATCTAGAGTGAGAAGGATGATGCCACCTAAAAGGAGGACTTAAAAGAACTTTGAAACTTTGATGAAATGGGATTAAAGGGTGTGAAGATGAGTGAAGCTCTGCATAATGGTTTGATTGAAGATTTTTCTAGAAAGGATGTGTTTGATTTGTTAAAATCACTTATGAAATTAAAAATAAATGATTTAAGCTAAATCTTAATAATTATATAACTTTAATATGTGGCTTTTATGAAACAGGAAAGATGGACATAATAGAAAAAGTCTTGGTGAATGTGATAGAGATGAAATGGGTTCAAGAGTTTAGCATGCCATGGAATTTTGTTAATAAAGATTAAGATAACCTAAACTTTGAGAATTTTGATGGTTTCTTATGTGGATGAGACAATAAGACCATAAGGAGGTGCATCTTAGTTCTTCTTAAACACGGTGATTAAGATATACTATTATTCTAATTATGGTCACTCTTAATTTAGTGTTATTTTGTCTAGAGTTTTAGACTCTTACTATGATATAAGAAATTTTAAGTTAGGCATTTAGTCTTGTTTACTTTAGTGAAGAGCATATGGCTTGTATGAAACTGGGATTTAAAACTCATGCATTTCAAAAGCAAGGGTAGGCAACTATGCAATATTTATCTTTTCATTTTTTAAATTTCACTTTTCTTTAGTTCTATGTTTTATTAATCTATGGTTAAGGATCAAATATGGGAAATAAGGATGAAGAAAAATAGGTATATGTATCTTAGCATAACTTTTGTAGTTTTCCTTATCTTCAAACATCTTGACAATATTTCACTTGAATTTTAGTAGTTTTAAGAAAACTAAATATATTTGTATGATGTTGAGATGCTGATGCTTAATTCATTGTTTTTGATTATGATAATCCTAATAGTTGGTTACTTATATTATTCTAAAATTTTTTTATCAAGTGCATGTTTTTACAGTAGAATACATATCAAGCTTATCAGATAAGAAAATACATAGTTCAATCTTCAGATTTTATTATGATGCACCCTTAGATGTATAATTATTTTGAAGAATGTGAAACTCTCCCTTTCAATAAAGAATATGAGATTGTGCTAACATAATTACTAGAAATTTGTATGCTAAAGATGGTGAGGATATACGAGTATAACCTATTGTTAGTGTTGCTCAAACATTTTTATGGCCTAGTGTATGCAATTTAATAGATTCTATCTAATAAGTTGGTCAATTTAGTTGTATACTAATAGATTAATCCATGCTTAGTGAGTTTAGATTATGATTTGTTAATGATGAAGAATATACAAGAAGTCCATGCTTAAAGGTATCATTAAATAAAATTTTCTTGACTTTCCAATTTAGGTTATTACTTGAGTTTTTAAAAAGACTTCAGCATTGAAAAGGTATTGTTTTAATTTTTTGATGGTTCCTTTCTATTCTTTTAGAAAGGCCACTTAAGATGTGAAGGATAATGAACAATGCCAATATCCTCACCTTTTTTAGGTTTAGGGTATGTAGTTAATTTTAAAAATGAAATGTGTTTAAGGAAGGAAGAATTATAATATCATTAAAATTTGGATTTATTTATCATTAATTTTTAGTAATTAATTAGGCATAGATTGATAACGAGCTTAAAATAACGGAACCTTAACCTAAGGAAGATTCCTTTTTATCATTTGTTATAAGCCTAATCCAAAATCTTTTTTTTTCATTTTTACTTTCTAATGGTGGCACCGTATTCTTCTCCGAGCATTCACTGTCAATTCTTATCTCTTCATCTTTGTCTTACCTAATGCCTTTTGGTCTTGAAAATGTTAATAAATTTGTAGGGATAACCATATTCTTACAGGACTTTTGGTATCACTTCTCATTTCTGTTTTTTATTTTTATTTTTGTGTATGCGTATTGGTTTATGTGTTATTTTTTAGGTTTTTGTACTGTATTAATATGTTGTCTTTTTAGTTTCTGTATTGTTTTTATTGGTTTCTATGTTTTAAAAAACAAGAAACCAAAACGAGAAATCGAAAGGATACCAAACAAGCCCTTAGTTAATGATCTTTAACTAGTTTTTCAATTTAGTCTTATAACTTTAAAATTTTCTATTTAAGTCATATATCTTTGTGTTTGATACAAATCTAGTCCTTCTAACAGTTATTATTAACAAAAGTATGACATAAGAGACATGTAAGAGTCACATAGGCAACTCACCAATGTGATAACTATATTTTCAATTTTTGATCTTTAACTAGATTTTCAATTAAGTCCTATAACTTCAAAATTTTCTATTTAAGCATTATAACTTTTTCATTTGATCCTGCCATTAGTTTTTGTTAATCAGAGTCTGATATGGCCCAAAAAAGTACGTAAAAACCATGTAGACAACTCACAAAACTATGTTTGTATATAAAAATATATAAAATTATTTTTTAAAAAGGATAAATCATTTTTATATAAGGAACAAAAGAATCCCTGTGTGTTGAACCAAGGATTGGTACTACCTTTGTTATGATGATGACAAAGAGTTTTCTACTAATATATTTGTGGAGTTTATTACAAATAAGTTTGAAGAAAATAAGATTTAAAGTGTATGGTGAAGACTTGAAATGCATGGTTATGAAGCCTTAGAGTAGAATAGCATATTTGAGAGTTTGTGTTAAAGAAAGATGAAGTTGAAGAACACCTTGATGACAAGAGAAGCATTGGAGATGAACTTTAAGATTGAAGATAGAAGATCAAGTTAAAGAGTAGAATTTACTAGGTTGTTGTGTAAGTTGCTTGTAAGTCTTCTCTTAGTTTTACCATAGTTTTGAAAGGAGTTAATCATGCATATGCATTCATATTTAGTATTTGCATATAAAATGCACAATTAAAAGGTATTATATGTTCTTGATGTATGTGAAAATCTTCTTGATGTATGGATAAATGTATGTTTGGTATTGCTTGAGTATATGTGATAAATGGGTAAGTTCGTTGGTAACTTGGTGAAATTGGTATAAATTATGTAAGTTTTTGAATAATGATTTAGATAAAGGTTGTGTAAATTAAAGTTGTATGAATTGATTAAGCATGTAGTTGTATGAGATAAAGTGGATGAGATTGATTAGATTAAAGTATTAAGGAAATTTTGGTAAGATGATTGAATTTAGTTGTGTTGAATTGTTAAATTTTTATTATGATATATTGGGTTAGTGATGTTTTAATATGAGATTAAGTTTGATTGGATTTGGAATTGCTTGGACTGAATGGTAACGATCGTTTGACCTAATTGTTAAAAGTTGAAAGACAGCTGACTGAATGAAGAAATCGGTAGACCGAACAGATAATGTTGAAGGCTAGTCGACCAAATGTTGCAAGTTGGTTGGACCAATTAGTTTTGCAATGGTAAAATGAATTAATGTTAAGGAACATTAAGCAACTTCTATTAGGCCTTGAAATGAGTATAAATAGGTGTTTTTTGTGTAGTTTTTATATGCAAGAAAGAAAAAAAAAGCTTTCATACATTGAGATTAAGTATTATTGAATATTGCTTGTGAGTTTATATATGAAGTTGAGTTTTTTTTAGTGTATTTTATGTTCCATTTTCATACACAAGCATTTTTTAAGCGTTTATACACCTTAGTGAGTCAAGAGTGACTATTTTGTGAAGTGTGGTTGTGAGAAAGGTAGAAATTCTAAGTGATCTCTTGTAAAGGTTATTCTTGAGCCTTAAGAAAGAAATAGGTTGAGAGGTTACTCCTTAGCTTTAGAAAAGGGAGTCATAGATATTCCTTAGCCTTGAAAGGGAGAGTAAAATGTTATCTTTGAGTTTTTAAAAAAGATTGTATTACTAACATTGTATTTGTTTTGGTTACATTAGTGTAAAAAATCTCAATAGTGGTGTTGGCCATTAGACGTAAGAGCAAGTGAACAGCTCCAAACTAAAATAAATTGTTTGTTTCCTTCTTATAAATCGGTAGAAGATTAAGTTATATAACTTAAAAGAATTTTAACACCTAAGTGGTATTAGAGCCTAAGTCTCACATTATTTTAATTCTAATGATTTAGTGAGTAAAGATTATGACACTTAGTTTAGATGCACCCCATTTTTTTAATGGAAATAATTTTATAAATTGGAAAATTGTAATGAAAAATCATTTTTTAAACTTAGGAGAAAGTTATTGGAAAATCATAGAAAATTGTCCTTATATATCTTGAAAGCCCTTAGAAAAGTTTGGCAATCAAAGATGCATTAGAATTAGATGATGTTGAGCATAAACTTATTTCATTTAATTATAAATTTATGGATATTTTATTATCTTCCATAAGTGTACAAGTGTTTAACAAAATTGCATCGAGATATGGAAGTGCTCAAGAAATATGGTGTGTATTAGAGGAAATTTATCAAGACGATGAAGTGGAAAGTGAACACAAAGAAGTAGCCTTCTTATGTTTTGTGGATGGTGACTTATGTACTTCTATATCTCTTTATGATAATGATGCACGATGTTGTTCTAAATCTCATGATAATGATGATGAATGAGATTTAGAATATACTTATGAAAAATTGTTATAATACATAGAATCTTTGGCAAAGAAGAAAAAGAAGTGATATGATAAGTATAACAAAACCTCAAAATTACTTGATAAATGTAGATTAGAAAATGAAGTATTTAAAAAAGAAGTACAATCAAAGAAGGCAATTGAATGTCAAATGCAAAAATTGATAGAAGAGACTAAGATTATATAGAATAAATTAGAATTGATGAATGTGGATGGTAGTGAGCTTAAAATAAGAGAAGAAAGTGCATTATTAAAGAAAGAAATAGATTCCATTAAAGACTCTCTAGCTAAATTTACAAAATGGAATGAAAAATTAAAAAAGATGTTAAGTGATCAAAAGGCGATAAATGATAGACATCGTTTAGGTTATGTTAGTGATAATGAGCTTTCTTCTAGTATGAATAAATTTGTTAAAGGAAAGAACTTAGATGAAGAAGAACTTAGGCCATCTATTAAAAATATTTCTAGGCCTTCATCATCTAACTCTTATTGTAAAAAGAATTATCATGCATTTTTGTATGCATCAAGACCATCATATAAAAACAATGACCATATGCCTAAAAATAAATATAATTTCTTTTTTAATGCACATCATCAAAATAATTCATATGGACCTTCTACTTCATATTCTCCTTATGCTTACATGAATGTTTATCATACTCATCATATGTCATTAAACGTGTCTCATGCATATTCTAAACAAGATTTTCATCAAAGAAAAATGTATACATCTAGAAATGCATATAGGAATAATATGAGATCGTGTTTTCATTCATAAGATACATTTAGAAGTCTTAATGGATCCATACCAAAGTATGTTCATAGAAATACATATAGATCACATACACCTTTAGTTTGTCATTATTGAGGTCATTTTGGACATGTTTAACAATTTTACAATGATTGGTTAAATTTTTTTCCAAATGGTTGTGAAAGGTATAATTCTAACATTCAAGGATCCAAAATGATATGGGTACCAAAGAATTATTAAATTTGTTTTATAGGTTTTAAAGGATATCTCTAAGAGCATAAAAGAAAAAAGAAAATCACTAACATACATTATTAAACTAAGGAAAAAAATTAGTGATAAACGTAAAATGAATGTACGCCTTGAACCTAAAATTAATAAGAATTTATTTTAAATGTAACTTGATATTTTGAATGTTTGCTGGTTCTATTACTAATTTAATAATTGTTTGTATGAAAATAAATTTTTTTGAGTTTTTAATTCTAAATTATTTTGATTTATCTGTACGGTGTACTACAGGTGTTGGTCTAAGTATGTGTTTGGTCGACTGAACAAGCAATATCTATAAACCAAAGGACAATCGACCAATAGAGCAAGTTTGGTCAATCAATACCCTAGTAACTTGCATTCTAAACTTTTTCAAATCGTTATTTTGTTTTTATTTTTCAAAAGGTCATCATCTCCTTAAAAAATCCCAAGCTTTTTCTCTTGTCATGCATACTCCTCTCTTCCTTCACTTTGTGAGCATTTTTCCCTCACAATTTTGTTTTGAATAATGTTTATTTGATGCCTTGGTTTCTCTCTAAGAAAAATTCTCACACTGATGCCCTCTAAGCACTTAATTGAAGGTCTCTAAATCTTGGCATAGTTTTGCATCAGAAATCATGGTTAGGAATTAATGAATAAGATTTTTTAGTTTCTTAACTTCATTGAGTATGTTTTAATTGGTTAAACAGTCTTTTTAGCTTCCTACATGATTAGATCTTGCATTGAATCTTATCCTTGAGTGCGTCTTAGATGTTTAGATGCCTTATAGATTACATGGATTATTTTGCATCTGTAAGCATATAAAAGTATACCTTCAGCATATTTTCAATAATCATGATTTTTAGACATTTTAATCCCTCTAATTTATTTTTAACAAATTTAAACCTTCATAACTTTCAAAGGAATTATTTTCATTGAGGGGGAGCCTATAAGTTTCATAATAATGGAGGATTTCTCATTATAAAAACTAATTACTAAAAGTTTCTAATGAATTAGCTTCATTCATTACTCTACAAAAAAGGTTTGAAAACCTTGTTTTTAAAGCATTATTTAGGGGGAGCAAAGCACCTCATCCATGTTTAAAGTTTCAAATGTTAATAAACTCATGCATGGTATTCTTAAATGGAAAAGGATTTGTTTTGAGATATTCTTGTAATTTCTTCATTCCTTTTATATGATTAGTCCATGATGGGAGTGTTTTAAATAACAATAAATGAATATAGGGATGATGTACTATGTTTAAATTTGAATTAGTTTAATAATGAATGACTCCTTTCATTTATTTTATGCTTTGCGATGAAAGTTTGAATTATTGAAAATTGAGAGTGCATGAATTTAGGGGGAGCCTTAAATTTTTGAAAATTTTGAAATTTTAATATTTGCAATTGTTTCATAATTTTGATTAACTTAAGGTGAGTTAGTCAAATTGAAAGTTGACAATGTTATGATATAAGTTAAGCTTTTTTTTTGTCAATTTAATTAGTATCTTGAAATGGTTTGCATCTTGTGTTAATGTTATGGTGTTAATATGATTTTTGGTTAATTCATTGTTTTTGATCATGTATAAAGGAGGAGTATCCCTCTTAGCAATAATAAGTGATATTTGCTATGTTATTGCTCCTTGGTTATTTTAAGTGTTATTAATAACTAGTAATGTGATACTTGTCTTAATTAGTATTAATTATCAAATTTCCTTGTTTTTCCTTACAATTGGTATCACCAATTCAGTTTTTCAACAATTGGTATCAACTATTTGTGTAAGGTGATGTTTTGTTTCATAAGTGGTCTTGTATTTTAAACATTTGGCTTGCATTGAGAGCGGTATCAATATTTGGTTTCACAATTTTGTTTTCTATAAATTGTTTTCGTGTCTTTAACAATTTATATAGAGAAATTACATTTCAATAAGTTTGGTATCAAGTATGTGATTTTTAACTAATCATCTCTTGCTAAAAATCGTTGGTATCTATTTTAATGATTGTTAAAATTTTGAAATGAGTTTAGTTGTTTTTATCGCTTCTTTAAGTATTAATGACATGGTATTTTCAATTTGTCTTTATGTATGTTATTAAGGGGAAGTATAATTTAAAGATGAGTTCTGATTTGTTTTGGTATGAAATCATACTTTGGGCATTGATGAAAGGAAAAGGTGTGTATTCCTTCTCTATGTGATTTGTTTTTTATATTTAAATTCAAGTGTTGTACCTTTTTTTTTAATAATTAGATGTATACCTTTTGATGATTACAAAAAGGGGGAGAATTGTATATGTGATATTAAAAAAGGGGAAGCAAACTTTTGTTTACACATGATGGTTGTTTATTTTGTTTGATGCTTGTATTTTGTTTGCATTTTGTTATGTGTATATGATATTACATAGTTTTGTCATCATTAAAAAAGGGGAGATTGTTGAACTAAGGGTTTTCTTTTATTTTGATGATGAGAAAAAGTTTTCTACTAATGTATTTTTATAGTTTGTTATAAATAAGTTTGAAGAAAATAGGTCTTGAAGTGTATGGTAAAGACTTGACATGCACGGTTATGGAGCCTTAGAGATGAAGAACATATTTGAGAGTTTATGTTAAAGAAAGATGAAGTTGAAGATCACTGAGATGGAATTTAAGATTAAAGATAGAAGATTAAGTTCAAGAGTAGAATTTGATAGGTTTCTGTGTAAGTTGCTTTCTAAGTCTTCTGTTATTCTTAACATAGTGTTAAAAGGACTCAATCATGCATATACATTCACGTTTAGTATTTGTATATAGGATTCATAATCAAGAGGTATTAGATATGCTTAATGTATGTGAAAATCCTCTTGATGTATGGATAATGCATGTTTGGTATTACATGAGTATATGTGATGAATAGGTGAGTGAGTTGGTAATTCGGTGAAATTGGTATAACTTATGTAAGTCATGGAATAATCTTTAGATAAAGATTGTGTGAATTGAAGTTTTATGAATTGATTAAGTATGTAGTCGTATGAGATAAAGTGGATGAAATTGTTTAGATTAAAGTATTAAGGAAATTTTGGTTAGATGATTGAATTTAGTTGTGTTAAATTGTGAAATTTGTGTTATGATATATTGGGTTAGTGCTGTTTTGTTCTAAGTTTAAGTTCGATTAGATTTGGAGTTGCCTAGACAAAATGGTAAGGATCGGTGAACTGAACGGTTGAAAGTTAAAGGATTGACAACTGAATGAAGAGATCGGTCATCTAAACAGATAATGCTGAAGGTCGGTCAATCGAATGGTTGTATTGATCATTTGGTCAATTGAATATTGTAAGTTCACAAATGAATTTTGGACAACATCTAGTTTTGTAATGGTAAAATTAATTTATGTTAATGAACATTGGGTAATGGCTATAAGGCCGTGAAATGAGTATAAATAGGTATTGCTTGTATAATTTTTGTATCCAAGAAAGATAGAAAGCTTTCATACATTGAGATTGAGTATTATTGAGTATTACTTATGAGTTTATATATGAAGTTGAATTTTGAGTGTATTTTAAGTTGCATTTCCATACACAAGCTTTGTGTGGTCCTTTATACACCTTGGTGAGTCAAGAGTGACTATTTTTGTGAAGTGTAGTTGTTAGAAAGGTAGAAATTATGAATGATGTCTTGTAAAAGTTGTTATTGAGTCTTGAGAAAGAAATGTGTTGAAAGGTTAATCCTTAGCTTTATAAAAGGGAGTGATAGGTTATTCTTTAACCTTAAAAAGGAAAATTAAAGGTATCCTTAAGTCTTAAAAAAGGATTGCATTGCTATCATTGTATTCGTTTTAGTTGTAATAGTACAACAAATCTCAATAGTAGTGTTGGGGACTAGATATAAGAGTAAGTGAATAGTTTCAAACTAGAATAAAAAGGATTGTGACCTTCTTACTTAATCTTTTACTTTTATGAATTTATTTTTATTATTTAATTTATTGTTATTATTCAATTCAATAAAGTAGAAATTTTTAGCTTCCAAATTTAAATAAATTTGTACAAGATTAAGTTCTATAACTTAGAAAAATTTTAACACCTAATTCCTCCATCTTAGGTTATATGTAGGGCTAACATAATGTTTTGTTTTGTCCTACCTGTCTCCATGCTACTTCCTTTTCATTCTACCACTTCTACCATTTTCCTTTATTTATTACCATTTCCACTGCTTTATAAAAAACAATAAGAAATGACAATGTTATTAAATGAATTATAATATTGTTGCGTTGGTTAGGTGACTTTAAAATTGACGGACGTTTGAAATGATTTTTACTTTTGAAACCAACGTACTTTT
>JAOXYD010075628.1:0-12496 GCA_028565735.1 Pinacopodium congolense
TATCACAGGGAGCATTCCTCCTTCACTTGGAAAATTGAAATCCTTGGTCTTCTTGTGAGTTCAAGTAATCCTAATACGTATGTAACATTTAGCATATTACCTTTATGCTTTTCCCTTACGATCTTTGTTTGCTTGGTAGACGTCTAAATGACAACCGACTGACTGGTGCAGTTCCTAGAGAACTTGTTGGTATTTCGAGTCTCAAAGTTATGTAAGTGTTCTTCCTTAAATTGCTATATCCTACTTGGGAAGTAAAGATCATGTTTGATTGATTTGCATATTTCTTCAGGGATGTGTCGAACAATGATTTGTGTGGGACGATACCTGCCCGTGGACCTTGTGACCATATACCATTGAACAAGTAGGTCTTCCATTATTTGCATCATGAATTTGCCAGCGTAGTGTATCTTCTGATTTTTACTATATCTTTTTCTTAATGGGACGTTCCTTTTTGTGTCTTCAATATGTTCTATTCTATGAAGCCTCTAGTTTGTGTGCTGCCTTCTTATGGTGTTTGTTGTATAGAGTTACATGGTTGATAGATCTTTTAGATCTCGCTACAGTTGCCCATACTGACTAAATCCTGTATAAAAGTTACTACTCCACACTTTTCTTTCTTGAGAATACCCTGTAGCTTCGGCATAGCAGTGTTGAATGTTACTTTAGGTTTTTCTGGTCGTCATTTAATAAAACCAAATGCCAAGCGATTTGTGCATAGACATAGTTATATTCATTAGGGTTGTACACGATCTTATAGTTCAAGAATTTTAATTTCTAGAATCATTTTTATTGATCCAACATTTGTTTTAGAAACAAAGAAATTGAATTTTGGGTTGTTTCGATTAAATTTGGTTTACTGCAAAACCTTGAAATTGGTTCTGTGGGATGATCGATCGTCTAACGGTTGAAGACTGGTCGACCAATTAAATGTTTTAGGGCATTGGTCAACCAGTGTTTAGAGATTGGATGACCAATTGAGTTTTTTAGGGGTATAAGTCAACCAATGGTTGCTCAGTATAGATCTTTAAAGTACATTGATCATCTAGTCAAATAAATCAGTAAATCAGTGATTGATCTGGAACCAGTTAAGCAGTGAGTAGTGCTCTCTAAAAGATGAAATGGGTGTTGTGGAGCTCACCGGAGGATGGCCAAAAGACAATGAGGGGTTGTGGGAGATGAAAAGAAGAAGAGGAGGAGAAAAGAATATAGAGGGAGAAGGAGTAGAGCAAAAGTAGAGGATGAGAAGAAATAAGGTGAGAAGTAATTGAATAGTTAAGGTGGATTATTTGAATATTGACAATTCTCTTAATTATTTTTTTGAGATTAACTAATTAGTAAATTTCATTAAGTGGTCAATTGGATTAAATGTTGATTAGTGTAAACAATATTTGAGATGATAATTTGATTAATGTTTTAATTTAGCTTTTTTTTTTCTTTATCAATTAATTCATAGAATTTGTTAAGAAGTTCTATTCAATTGAGAGTTATTGAAATGTTAATTGATTAGATTGATTATGAAATTTATGAGTATTTTTTTTTGTAAATGATTGCATTTTGATCATTTATATTTTTGGATAGGAGAATTAAATCTTTAATTAATAAATGATTATGATTCGTGATAGTATATCGAAGGAATTGAAATGAGGATCAGTTCGCTTGACAGTTTAAGATTTAATATTAGAATAATGATTTAACTAGGTCATGATATGTTCCATGGTCTTATTTGATATATGAATACATGAAATTGAGATTGAAATGATATAATATTTATACGTGCTAAGCACCTGTATGTAGAGCAAGTGTCAGGGTATCTTAAGTTCTGGAAATGTCCTATTCCTAAAGATAGATATTAGAGTGGTGCTAGGGTATTTAAAATCCTTAAAATATCATGTGTCAACACTAGGTACTGAAATAGTATCAAGGGATCAGTAAGATATGATTGAGAGATATCTTGTGTCGAAAATACATATACTTTTATACTTTCAATATTTGATTTATCAACATAAAATTTCAAATTGTGACATAATGATAGGAACTAACGTACCATTTAGTATAGTTTGCTAAGTTAAGGGGAGCTCTTTAATAAAGCGAATAACGAAAATCAGTTAAAGAGGATAACTTAGAATGTTATTTTTGCATCATGGTCATGATTTGTTTTGAGATGAAAATGTAATGAAATATTGATATATGTCTATGAGTGTTATTCTTAAATAACTATTATAGTTCATCTATATTCGTTAAATACATATTATAAGGTACAATAATAAAATTTTTATTAAGAATGCAGCTTACTCCTTGCTTTTTAATTTTTTTCAGAAGTCTAATTATGGTTGTCGGAAAATCCCGGATTGCTCGAGTTTATTTTGATTGAGTTGTAGGTATGTCAACAGTGAACTTGGTTCTGTTTTTTTATTTTATTTTTGGTTGGTTGGAAACATTTGAATATTGTTGTATTGGATTGATTTACTCACTATTTGGACAATTTGAATATTACTCTTTGTCATATGGATTGGATTTGTGTATTGAACTTCTCTAATGGATTTCATGAAATTCAAGTTTAAATTTGATTGTGTTTGACTTTGAATGAAATTCTGGAACCTTACAAAATTAAAGTCTATAATATAATATAATTCAATTATAATTTTAAAAGTGAACGGTATAGTTGAATTTCAGATATTTTCAATATTTTCAATTTTGAAATCCGCGTACGCCACTGATATTCATTATAGGAAACAGTTTGTACAACAAAAGAGATCTGAAGAAATATTGTACTTGAGAGGAGAAAGATGACTGAATTAGTATCCTTGAATTAGTTGAGCATGCCAAATTTTCAATCAACTGCCATGTAACTCCAAATCTTATCCTATTATTTCCAAGGCGAACATTTTATCAACAAAGACGTAACGGCAATTATCAATCCCCTCGTTAGAGAAATTTCCCATCTTATGTTTGGTACTTGGGACATGATGAAATGAAATTTCCATTTTCACCAAAAGCCAGAGTTACTTTGAACTTTCTTTCCTTTTAATTTTAGAAAATTTCCACCAAACACTGGAAAGAAATCTATCACCTAAAAATCTATAGGCTTAACTAAATATATACTTGAACTAAGGCTAATTTGTAACCTATTCTAGAACATCTCAAGTTGTACAATTTATTAGGTCGAAGCCCAATGAAGTATACGCAGACTCGGGAGGAAGGAAACATGACCTATAGGGATTGAAGACCCATAAAAGGCCCAAGTACAACTGTAATTACCTCGCTTCCTTGTGAAGGGCAGGATTACAATTGTAATTACCACATGCTTTTCTCAAAATTGAATTACAGATTCATGGTTAAGATATTAAGCTGATAAAATTAACAGACATTTGAATCCTAAGATCTCGATATTGTTGAGGAAGAACCATTTCCAGAACAATTTAATTCAGAAATCTGGTTCTCAAAGAAGGCTTTGTGCAGAGCCCTGACAGATTCTTCTGCTTGATAGTCATTCACCACTAACGAGATATTAACCTACATAAAATAAAACAACTCGGTGAGTTTCGTGCCTAATCTTACTCCTATGTTTGGTGGTGTTTGACCAATGAAGTTTCATAAAATACAGGCTTTGCAAATTATGCTCGCATTCAAAAACTAAATAAATTTGTATAGAGAGACCTTTGAAGCACCCTGTGATATCATTTGAACATTCACATCATTTGTTCGAAGAACATTGAAAGCCTGTCAGAAAAGCCCATCTTATTAGAAATTTAAAGTCTCCAAGCATGTAAATCACTTTGAAGAAGAAACCAATTAATGCAACATTGAAAGCCTGTCAGAAAAGCCTGTCTTATTAGAAATTTAAAGTCTCCAAGCATGTAAATCACTTTGAAGAAGAAACCAATTAATGCAAGAGACAATTTTAAGTAACAAGAATGCATACAGTACCTTCTCTAGAATCAAGGACGACCTCTGAACATTGCCAATGAGAGAGATTATTGATCTGTGTTGAACGAGTTTGACCACAGCAATTTTTTCAAGTTCTTCTACCATGTGGTCAAGTTCCTGATCAATGAAACTACTTTAAACTATGAAACTTGGTTCCAGATAGAAGGTGGAGATGGCAAGTTGTAGATGTAGAAGAATTCTCAGTAGTAATAATTTGTGAGTAAAGATTTCATATGCTTGCCTGTTGGATCAGCTCTCGGCTCCAAAGTTTAGACGGATCCAGTGTCAAGGATATGCTGACTTCACTAGTAGCCACAACATCCACTGATATTTCCAAGTCTTCAAAGATTGAGAACACCTATCGATTGAAAAAAATAACACCAGACAAAGCCTAAAATCAGCTCATGAGCATGCAGCGGACAAGATACCTCAATAAATAGTAACATTCTTACTTTAGCAAGGAAGCCAAATTGGCCGAGCATGCGAGTGCTAACAATATCCAACATGATCACATTCCGTTTCAAAACAATGCTAGTTAGCACAGCCTGAAGTTAAATAAGGAATCATTAACAGTTTTGGATATCTCCATGTGATAATCAATCAAGCTTCTGATACACACCTTGCTTATGTCTCGCTCACTGGTAATTAGAGTTCCAGGAGCAAGGGGATTGTAAGAATTCTTCACTCTAACTGGAATATCACCCTCCCTGGCAGGTCTCATTGATAAAGGATGCAAAACCTGCGGAAAGGCAAAAAAATGAAAAGAAAAAAGAACATAAGAAAGAATAGAAAAGAGAGTTGGAGCCAGGCTCAGCTGGCCATTGATTGCTGTCATCAAATGTTAGGCCTGTTGTCACTACAAATAGACAGAAGTGTGAAAAAGTTAACCAATTTAGAAAGAAGAACGTACTAAAATCCAGAAAAGGACTAATTGTTCACTTTCATATGTTGTTGAACAGAATGGGAACCATGCAACTTAAAGCAGAATAGGCAATATGTCAAGTATGAAGCCTGTTATTGACTCACATCAAGTCAGTTGCATCTACTTCAATAACGAGCAGGACATGGCTTCTTGTGATCCCACAAGACAATGTGCAGAAGAGAATTTGAATGAAATCAATAATCAAAAACATAACCAGAACTACCAGTATGAATTTTCACCAATTGTCCAATTAGATACCTGGGCACCAAAATATGCAAGTTCAGCTGCCTCATCAAATGTCAAATATGGTACAGGCTCTGCACTGGGATGTATGTTGGGATCACAAGTCAAAACACCATCCACATCCTTCCACACCTGAAATAGATAGTAGTCCTCCAATTTCAAAAAGATGACAACTTCACTGTGGAACCTTATGACGCTTGTTTCTACAGAATAAAACTTTACCATTGTGTTCATATATTTTATCCTGAAGCCTCAATGATTTCATAAAGAAAATAGGTGACAAAGGAAAACAAAAACATAGACATTAGAGCAAATCAACTGAAAGTTACATCAAAACCAACAGGGTCTGTTCACCTGGATCTCTTGCAAACCCAATGCCTTTCCAATGGTTGTTGCTGTCAAATCACTGCCACCCCTTCCCAATGTAGTTATAGCACAAGATTTCCAACCCTGCAGATAGAGTTTGCAAAAAGAAAGATAACATCAAAGCTACTCAAGAATTTTCTGCTGACAAAAATATTCTACAAACAAGATGTTTTAAGCTAAAGGACCTTCCCAAGAAATCCAGTAACCACTGGAATGGCAGAATCACTTATCCAATCCCCATGCAACCTCTTTGCTACTGCTGGATATGTTGCTTCTAGAATGTCTGCATTTGTGAAGTCATCTGTGGTGATAAAGCCAATATCGAACGCATCATACTGCAAAAGGAGAAAAATAGAAAACATCGCGAACCATTTGCATCAACTTTACATTTTATTTCTTCTAATATATCACATATCACTTTTGAAAAGACTTTACAAAGATTAGTATCAATTTGAAGATTTAAATTTATTTAGGATATCTTAACCTATTTTGTAGTGAGTTGGAAGCCTATAAAGAAGATCCTCTTTTGCCTAATGTGCAATCATCTGATGGATACGAAGAATCAAGTATTGAAGTCTATTGTCTATCATACAGTATCAAGAATTTCTTTAGTTTCCTTTCCTCTTTACCCAAATCTAGATACTCAGTATGATATATTAGATAGTCATCAGGAATCTGTTTATGATATGAAAGATGTTTATGTTCCTGCGCGTCCAACTTTGAACCATAATGATGCTTCCCATTAAGTTTCTAGGCATAGACGACCTTTTATCACTCAAAAGCTAGAATGCCTGAAAAGTTGCTTCTATCACATCATTAAAGTGAAAAATTAAAGCACATACTTGACGAGCTTTTGCACCAATTTTGTTTAAATAGGAAGCAAAGATTCTTGTAGACATGCATTCCCCAAATGAAACTAGATAATCTTTTGTGCGTGGAGTCAGTTCTTTCATCATAGCGATTCCCTTTACAAGTTGCTGCAATTCTTCCAAGAATTCTGCAACAAATACCACACACCAGACAGTTAAGATTGCCTCTAGGTTGTAAAATAGAAGATGACTTCGCAAATCCTTGCCCATGCCACTTATAAGACGATAAGTTGCAAAACAGAACCTAATACTTCTCCAGATCCAGAATATTTTGTTTTCTAGTGAACATAATTACGACAATTAATGTTGAAACAATCCCCAGAAGTTTCTTACAATACAAATATAGATTGCATGGTTAGCTAGAGATCTGTGCCAAAAGCCCAATTACAGAGCAACTCACTTGTAATAACAGACTCCTCTACTCCCAACTCTTCCACGGTCCTGATAAGGCAAGTCATAAGAAAGTTACATTAGACGAAAAAGCATAGTAAAATTGCATAGGTTGTAGACACCGTAAGAACAGACTTTTAATGATTTGCACCTCAAATGCAATTCCTTTATGAAACTTAGTTCCTCAATGTTGTCCACGTTAGTAACTCCACAACTAATGGCCTTTTCTCCAGCCTAACATTACAGGAAGCATGTCCAAAATGAATTGTTTAAAACTAAGAAATAAACAGAGAATAGACCCAAATAATTCATAAAGAACGGAATAATTCAAACCTGCAACAATTTGGTAGTTGATTTCCCCATTGCTGACAGAACAACAACAGGCCTTTCATCCCTAAAGCTAAGTATAAGTTCTGCAACCTCCTTCATCCTCTGCGCAGAAGCCACAGACGAGCCTCCAAACTTCATTACACATGTTAATTCTTTAGTAGCACCGCCAATTCCAGCTGTTTGAAATTCAGTTTTGTTCCTTTCAAGCACATCAACGTTCGTTCCATCGCAATATACTTTCAAAACTCTACTTCTACAAGCAAGTGTCCCAGTCTTGCACACGCCAGAACTTACAGGCAAAACACTCCCAAAACCAAACTTCCGGAACATCAAAGGCCAGCATTCCAAATCTCTGGTGTAGAAACTCCGGTTGACAACTTTAGCACCACCGCAATGCAAAGACGCAGCCATAATTTCACAGGTTTGTCAAGGAATTGATCTTGAACTATTATCAACAAACAATCGTACAATATCTACCAAAGAGCTGACCAGAAACGGATTTCATCCTTTAAGAACTCGACCTGTCTTTTTCCGAAAGCAAAACCGAATCATAACGCTTTCATATTTAGACACGAGAAAGTATAAACGCCTGAGTAATGGTTCAAGCATTTCCTTCCTCTCCACCTTCCTGCAATCAAAACAACGAATAATCAAGATAGATCGACAGAAATGAAAGAAGTGATAAGAAGACAAATAATCATACCTCCTGATTAGCTTCCGAAAGGGAAAGCCCAATGCAGCGTCAGGAGGTTCTCAGACAAAAAGATTCGTTTTTCTTCTTCGCTGTGAACCGCGAAAGCTTCGGGTTCGAGAACTAACCAAAAAGCAAATTACCTGTTTAGAGTTGTAGAGGTGAACTCTGCAGCGCCACTTTGTAGTTTGTTGGATAGATTCGCTTTGTCTTATTTCGTAATTTTACCCTTCTTCGTCAGTTTGTTGTTACGTTGAGGGGTTAATACTTACGGTCCAGATCGATGTACTTTCTCATCGAACGGCAGATACGTGGGGGAGTGATTATTGATCGCCCGGGACTGTGAACCTTAGAAGAATTCTTTGCGGGGAATATTTGGCTACGCGGAAACCTAGATCCGAAGTGGGCCTCTTTCTGTTTATCCGCCCCCGTAGTGGTAAAATTCTCACGTAGACTCCACCTTGCACGAGTTAAGCTTCCGTTTTTTTTGTTTTTGTTTTTTATTTTTTAAAATATAAATTTTAATAAAAATAATATATTAATACCGTATAAAAATTTTAAAAATAACACAAAAATTAATGCATATATACAAAAATAAAAATTAAAAATTAAAATGAGAAATGATATGAAACATGTTCTAAAGTTTGAGTTTTTATTTTTTAATATAAAATTTTTAAAAATAACACATTATTATAAAATAAAATTTTAAAAAAGTATGAAAAGTAAAAAAACCACACAAAACTAATATAAAACCACAAAAACTGTAATAAAAAATTACAATCAACAACTTAACTAAATATGTCCAAAACTTTTCTTTTTTAATTTTTAATTTATTAAAAATATTTTTATTTGAGCTTTTTTATTTCTGTTTTAATTATATTTATCATAATTTAAATTAAACTGTGTGATTGTAAATTTTATATAATTTCATTATAATCTAAATAAATATTTAATATTGACTAAAATAAAAATCATTATTAATTAATAAATTAAAGGACTGGGAAAAGCTAGATTTTCCTAACTTTCAACGGGGAAGGCTAAATTTTTTTCCTTTTTTGGAGATATCAGGAGATTGGCTCTAAGTATAGAAAGAATGATCAATTAATATATAATTAATAGAAAAAGTTATATAATTTAATATATGCTTTAAAGTTGAAAATATTATAAAAATTTTAAACTTAAAAAAATGAAAAAGAGGGGGCGTTAATTGTATGAAATCGAAATCTATAATTGAATTTATTATAAGACATTATAGGATTTGCTATTTCCTTTCGAAAATTAAAAGATTAATTTATATTTATTAAAAATAAAATTAATTTGAAAATAAATATTTTATTTTTATTTTTATTTTTTAAAACAATCTAAAAGTGAGAAATTAATTAACAAAATATTTTTAATTTTTAATTTATATTTTAAAATATCAAATTTTATTTGAGTTGCATCCATTTTAATAAATACAATTTATATTTTACAAATTTTATTCATTTAGATATTGAATTTTTTATTGACATTTATTAATAATTCTTAAATATAAAATTAAACAATAAATTTATCTTCAACTCTTATTTAGGACTTTATTATCATTACTTACAAAAAATATAATTAAGTTATTAATGATCTTGTGGTTCATTAATAAACGACGTCGTACACATCCTTCTTTATTAAAGTTTAAATTTTAAGTTGATAAATAATATAATCCAAATTTATAAAATAAGAACAGAAAATTACAAGAAAACATTAGTGAGACTAAACAACTCCTAGGCATGTTTAGTTGAGTTGTTGATTGTGGTTTTTAGTTGTGGTTGTTGTTTTTATGTATTGGTTTATGTATTTTATTTTTTATTTTTGTATTGTATTAGTGTGATGTTTTATGGTTTTTTTTTTCAGTTTATGTATTTAGAAAAATAGGAAACTAAAATAAAAAATAGAAACTTAACTAAACAAGATAACTTACACTTTTTTATATAATTACATTGCAATTCCATCGATATAAAATTGGTTCAGCTAAACTAAATTGGTTCAAATAAACTAAGGCATCCATTAATTATAATGCACTTAATTATAATGTTGTTGGAGGAATAAATGATCCAATAATTATAATTTTTAGAATATGCATTCACATATTCTTTAAATGAAAATTTATTGTTTTATCGTGGGAGAGTCTTAAAAGTCTTTGATAGTTCTCTTTATGAAATTTTTTAAAGAAAGAAGTTTGTTATTTTTTTTATAAATGTTAAAAGTTGACAAATTAAATTCCCTCATCAAACTTCCGAGAGGCATTTGAATAATCACTAGATATCATTTGCATTTTTAATCATTTGTATCCAATATATGATAACTCCTCTTTGAAAATTTTCATGAGAAATGTTGATATCTTGATATTTGATTATTCATGAACTTGCACATGACTTTTTAAATTTTAATATTTTGATAAGTGCGCACATGACATGATGAACTTTGATGTTTTCAAACTTTAGTTGGGTTGTTAGTTGTAGTTTTTTGTTGTGGTTGTTGTAATTATGTATTGATTTTTGTGTTTTTTTTGTTTTTGTGTTATTTTTTCAATTTCTGTGATGTATTAGTATATTGTTTTTATAGGTTTCTATGATTTTTTTTTGGTTTCTTTGTTTAAAAAAACATGAAATGAAAATAAAAAATAGAAACCCAAGTAAACAAGGCCTTAAGTACAGTTTAAATTTCTAAAAAATGGAATCTTACAAAATGTGATAAAGTTGATGGCATTTTGAATTTTTTAATCTTGAATAACCTTTGATGTATTGTTGAGTTTGGAGAGAGAATAAAGTTTCAAGTTCTAAAATTGAGGTTGATTTTTGTTACTTGTAATTTGATTGTTAAGTTTTCAATATCTTCTTTAAAAAATGGACATAGGAAAAAGCCTAAGATCATATTATTTGATTTTTTTATTTCTTATGATTTGACCTAACCTTGTCTTTTACTAAACTTTTGCATTGAATTTCTTTTAAGGTATGGAAATTTCTTTTAAATCAATATTAGAGCTCTTTATGAAAGAAGGATTTCATATTAAACTATGCTTTGAATAATGGTTTTTTATGTGCAATTGTGCTCATAACTTCTTTCATGTTGATAAGTGAGCTTCAAATTTGTAAAAAGTGATAATGCATGAATTTAAGAGAGTTTTTTTTTAATTTGAATTTAGGGTTTTATGTTAAATATGCGTCTAATATTGAATGATGACTTTGTTTAATTTGGTATGATCTCCTTTATATTTGTTATGAGTTTGAATTTTTTGGAAAGTGTTAATGCATAATTTAAGGGAGAGTCATGATTCTTGAACAAGTTGAAATTGTAAATTTTTGGAATTGTGAACATTTTTATGAGTTTGATGCTTTTTTTTAAAACATTTTTTGAAGTTTTAACCTTGCATTAAAAACTCAAAAGTGGAAAGAATTAATTGTAAGTGTGATATTAATTTTCAAATAGGTTTACGTGTGTTAACTTTTTATCATGGAAGTTTCACATCTTTTGAATGATGATCACGCGATGTTAAATGAATTTGAATGGTTTTGAAATTGCTAAGTGATACTTGATGTTTTAGTATATTGTATTTTTCTTTACTTTTTTTTATCTAACGTTTGCTTTTTTCCCCCTTACAATCCGCTTCTTTTCTTCTACAATTGATATCTTTCCCCCCAATTTTTTTCTCTTACAATTGATATATTTCCCCACAAAATTTTTCCCTTGCAATTGGTTTCCTTTCATACCCCCATTTCTTCTGCTTTGATAATTGTCTGTTTGAATTTTGTAAGTTTATACATATTTCTTCTACCTTAATTTGTGTTTTTACACTTTTCTTCTGCATCTTACAAATAATATCTTATGCATTTTTTCCGCTTCTCTCTTTTTCTTTTTACAATTGATATGTTTCGTATTCTTTTTAATGAAGTTAAAAAAAAGGAGAAGGATGAGTGAAATTAAAGTGTATCATTAAGGGAGAGCAAAATTGTTGTAAAGAGAAGGGCGAGAAATTTTTTTTAAGTGTTAGCTTTAATGAATGAACTACGAGGGAGCATAATTTTTTTAGCATAATTAGTTTATTTTAGCATAATAAAGGTACATAAGTTATATGTTTTATTTTATTGTGTTTATGAATTAATACTTGATTATAAATGATATATGTTTAAGAATTAATATGAGATGATTCAATTTAAGTGTTTTTATTTTTAATATCACATGTCTTGTCACCGTTAAAAAGAGGGAAGATTGTTAAATCAAAGGAGTTCTCAATCTTTATTTTGATGATAACAATAAATTATACAAATTGTTTAAGTCTTTGATATAAGGTCAAAAGAAAAGTTATATGGTGATAAAAGATTGGGCTTGGAACTCAAATTTGAAGGAAAAGTAAAGTAAAAAATTATTAAAAATTTAAGATTAGTTGCTCGACTCATTAAATATATGAAAGTATCACTTAAAGTTTACATATTATAGCGGCTCAACTTTTCCACACTTGCATCTCATATATTTTTAATGTTTTCACAAAATTTTCTATTAACACTTGAATTAATGTAGAAATTAAAATTTTTTAATTGCATTTTGAAAATGTTTTTAAATTAAGTTTGATGTTAGGAAAGTTTTAGAAATGTTTAAAGATATTTTAAATCATATTTTATAATTTGAATTCAAGAGATTAATGGCGGTACATAACGACATCATTAACTATTGATGAAAACTTTCTGTTTAAGTATCTGAATTGGATAAACTTTCTTTTTTTTCATT
>JAOXYD010075639.1:0-12495 GCA_028565735.1 Pinacopodium congolense
TTTGCATTAACATTTCATATTAGGTTGAATATTGGTTTAGTGATTGCATTTAGTTTTCCAATTGAATTAAGTTGATACTTTTGAGTTTGTAAAAAGTTTTTAATACCCAATTCACCCCCCTCTTGGGTGCCATAGGACTTACAAATGGTTTTATTACCATTTGTCCAACGGGCAAAACTCAATAGTCCAGTATTTATTGTTTTTATCCGTTGTATAACATTACAAGACATTTGTGTATCCTGTAACATTCGCTATATTCGGTTAACTAATAGGCTTTCGCGCTTTACTTCGATCAACCGATCCAGTCATTTGGTCAATTGATAGACCTTCATTTATGTTTTGGTTGATCGATACACCTTCGTCTATCATTATGTCGACCGACCTAGCCCATTCGGTTGGCTGACCTAAACACCACACAGATAATCGAATAAACATTAACCAAACATAAAACATTTCACTTTAAACATCTCTATTTAACCATTTATGAAAAACAAAACATATATATCCAATACTGAATATATTCCTTTAAGAACAATTATTTATGTTAATTACTTTATTGAAACAAGCATCAAGAGGGTTATTCACATATTGAAATACATACAACCTCTTGATTATGCACTAATATTCATATTTTAAAATATGTATGCATGAATGGTTAAATATGAGCCTCTTGAGAACACCAAAATAAAACTAAGTAAAGTTTACATTAAACAGATATAAACTTATTCTAAACTTCAAACTTTGAATCTTTATATGATTCTTCTTTTTCTTCTTCAAGACTCCTTAATTGATTAGTTTTAAACTTTGTTCAACCTATCTTTTAAACACACATAAAAACCAAGCACATTAGTAGCAAAGGTTGTTTTGTCATTACCCAAATAAGATGGAACCATCCTTGGTTCAACATAAACTAATGAACCTAATCCACTTAAATAAATTCCAACACAATGTAATCCCTCTACCAAGATTAAACCTAAAATGATATGCAAACATATATGTCAAAATAACACAATATAGATATGAATCAATAACATAATCAACAACAATATAAAGAAGTCAAGGAAGAGGTGATACACGATGTTTGTAGAAATTTATTCAACTTACTTTAGCCTACGTCCTCTTTGTAATATAATGATGAAAATTTGCACTAATTATCAATCACAAGTACAATCTTTTTTTTAGGTAAAGATGAATATTTATAGCTCAAATATTCTTTTTTAGAAAGTAAAAAGGAACCTTTAATAAAATTTTTTAAGGTAAAGAGGAGCCTATACAAGATTAAACAACCTAACAATATGAAAATCCCCTTTCAAGTAATTAAAATACACCTTTAAAGGTGTTTCACGTTAAGTTCAATAAACTAAGGGATTTTATACTTTCAAAATTAAAAAATGTAATTAATGAACCTCTTGAAAGTTTAAAGAAATAGAATATTATGGATTGGAAACACAAAAATCGGATTAGAGATAAGAAAGAAGAAGATTAAAAGAGACGAACACAAGAATACTTCAAAACTTAGTTTATATGACTTCATAAGCTCAAAAAGCAATCAAAAATTGCATTAAAATTAAAACTAATGCATTAGAACACTTAGATATATTGTTTTGAAGGTAAAAGAGATGTTGGAAAGATTTGTTGGTTGTTAGAGGTGAAAAAAAACGTTGATTTTACATAATATGAAAATAGTCGTTGCTTGCTTTAACGTTGTACCAGTCGATCTATAGACTGCACTAGTAGATCGGTGGTCGACTAATGGCCTTATAAAACAAACTCTAGTCAACCTTTATAAGGTATTGATTGAGCTGCTAGTTAAAAAACCTAATTTCAGGTTCTACAATTTAGCATAACTTGATCAAAACCAATCCTAGGTCATTTCTTTCAAGTTCAAACCAATTCAAACAAGTTACAAATCATCTCCAAAGTGATTTCGAATACCAAGACATGAAAATTAATTCAAAACCTTTCAAACTTGTTCCTTTTGCTATAAAAATATTTCACACAAGTTTTAAAATACTTTTCAAAGCTGTTTGAATAACTAAATTAATTCAATTTTCTTAAAATTAAAATTATACCTATTTAGTGAAAATTTATACAAATTTAGAAGCATAAGCCCAAAGATTATATAAGCTTAAGAAAATGTATAAACATGTATAAATGACCTAAGTAATGTTCTTAGAGCTTCTATAATGCTTGTTCTTTCTTTTTCTTCAAATTTTGCTTCCAAGTCCAAGATTTTCATTTTAAATTATTCACTAAATGTACTTATCTTTTAATCTTACAAAAAAAATAATCAATTCATTAGTAAAATTCATATTTTTTTTATCATTAAAACTATGATTAAGACCTCCCTTGATTCAATAATTTTTCCATTTTTTAATTATGACAAAACATATGATATTAAGAAGTAAAAATACAAGGAAAAACACTTATATACTCTAATTCTAATTATAGAAAAATATTCAAATCATATTCCCTTATACAAATTGTAAGAAAAAATCTCTCTTAATTCATGCATTAAAATATACTTCTCCTAAATATATGTATTTAACATTTTCAAGAGTAATAACACATAAAGGGGTTTTAAAAGCACAAAAGCATCAAATGCACACATTATGCATCTTTAAACTTCAAAATCACATTTTATGTACATTATCTTTAAAAACACATTAACCTATATTATACGTGTTACACATTAAAAAACACATAATTTGCCAGAGAAAAAGATTTAAAACTTAACTTTCTTTATATGAAACAACTACTATTACATAGACTTCTAACCTCCCCCCCTCTTTTTTAACATTATTAAAAAGTTATAAAAAACTAAAAAATATGCCAATTGTTATAAAAATAAACTTTATAGAGAAGGTCACATTAAAGTTGAAAAACCATGTATAAAATACAAATTTTTCAAATAGATAAAAGTTCAAAACATGCATAAACACAAATCAAAGTTGAAAAGTCAGGCATAAACATACAATTTTCAAATATATCTAATATCAGTCATGTCTAATTCTCTCCTAATCATATAAAACCTATCCACATCCATTGGTTTAGTGAAGATATTAATTAATTAGTGTTTTTGTATCTACAAACTCTAACTCTATATCACCATTTTTCACATGATCTCTTATAAAATGATAAGTAATCTCAATGTGATTAGTCTTTGAATTTTGATTTGGATTCTTAGTTAGACATATATTACTAGTATTATTGCACCTAATTAGGATCTTTTTAAGCTTCATGCTAGAATATCTAAATTATTGCCTAAACCAAATCACATGAGCATAACAATGATCGATCATTATATATTCCGATTCAGTAGTTAATAAAGCCACGAAATTCTACTTTTTACTAAATTAAAAAAACTGATATATTTCCTAAAAATTGACAACTGTCATGATTAATTTTCCTATCCAAAAGACTAGCAGCATAATCTACATCAGAATAATCAATTAAATCTATTTATGCATTCCTAGGATATCATATTCCTAAGGATGATGTGCCAACTAAATACCTTAAAGTTCTCTTAACGGTTAAAAGATGAGACTCTTTAGGACTTGATTGGAACCTAGTATACAAACAAATATTAAACATGATATCTGGTTTACTAGCAGTGAGATATAAGAAGCTACTTATCATGCCTCTATATAACTTAAAACTTATCGATTTAACTTCTTCATCCTTATTAAACTTAGTAGTCATACTCATAAGGTGATCCATACAAAACCTTTTTAGCAATTCCTCGGTATATTTGGTTTGACTAATAAAAATTACATCTTTTATTTACTTAACTTACAAGCTAAGAAAAAAATTAAGTTCTCCTATCATACTTACCTCAATCTCTTGACTGATATGCTTAGGAATTTCCTTACATAACTTTTTATTTGTAAATCCAAAAATAATGTCATCAACATACATTTAGACAATTAAGATATCATCATTTTCTATCTTAATAAAAAGGGTTTTATCTACCTTACCCTTTGAAACATTATTTTTTAATAAAAATATGCTCAACCATTCATACTAAGCTTAAGAGCTTATTTTAAATCATATAAAACTTTTGAAAGCCTGTAAATATGATTTCTAGTATCATGGTTCTTAAATCTAGGTAGTTGCTTTACATAAACCTCTTATTAAATAAAACTATTAGTAAAAAGCACTCTTCATATCCATTTGATATAATTTAAAGCCCATGTAAGATGTAAATGTCAAAATCAACTTGATAGCCTCCAGTCTGGCTACAGATGTAAATGTCTATTCATAATCATTTCTTTCTTATTAATTATAAACCTTAGCTACTAATCTAGCCTTTTTTTAAAAATAATTTTACCTATTTTGTTAAACTTGTTTCTAAACACTCATTTAGTACCAATAATTTGATAATCGTTAGGTTTAGGTACTAAAGTCTAAACTTTATTTCTTTCAAATTAATTTAAATCTTCATTCATGGTTAAAACCTAACTTTCATCACTAAGAACTTTATATATAGCTTAAGCATATTGGAGAAAAAAATAACATGGGACAAGTTTCTAAATGAGGATCTAGTTGCTACACCTCATTCAATATCACCTAAAGTTTAGTTTAAAGGGTGGTCTTTCTTAAACCTTCATTCTCTAAACAAGCCATAAGTAAACTCTCATTTTTTCCATCACCCTAACTTGGTTTAACAATTGGTTCACTACACATAGGGAGTTATCTAAGTTGTCCTCTTTTTGTTCTTTTAAACCTAGTTTCTCCAAGCCCCTTAATAAGCTTATATTATCATCTTCTACACCCTTCTTCATCAATGGATTTGATTCATAAAAAACAACGTGCATAGTCTCTTATAATCATTATAATTCTCTTATTAATACCATGTAGCCTTTACTAATAAAAGAATATCTTACAAATATGCCCTCTTTAGTTTTTGCATCAAATTAACCTAAGTTATCTCTAATATTCAAAATAAAAATACTTACACTTAAAACATTGAAATAACTAACTTTTGACTTTTTCCCATACCAAAGTTCGTAAAAAGTCTATCCATATAGGGTCTTATGTAGAATTTGTTAAATACATGACATATACTTATTATAGCTTATGCCTAAAAATAATTAGGAAAGTTATATTCATTTAATATTGTTCTAACCATTTGTTGTAAGGTTCTATTTTTTCTCTTAATAATGCCATTTTGTTAAGGAGTCCTAGTCATAAAACTTAGATTTCCTCACAATATGACTCAGATATCGCATTCTTAAAATTTTTACCATGATCACCTCTAATAGATGCCATCTTATAACTTTTTTCCATTTGCATTCTCTTAGTAAACTTATCAAAAAAACCTAAAATAGTTATCCTTACTAGTAAGAAACATAACTCAAGTAAGCCTACTAAAATCATCAACTATCCCATAAGCATATAAATTTTCACCAAAACTAACAATTTTAGAAGAGCCAAATAAATCCATATGCAAGAGTTTTAAAAGGTTATAAGTAGTTACCACATTTTACTTCTTGAAAGAACCTTTAACTTGATACATTTTTCTTCTTGAAAAAAACCTTATTTACTTTATCCTTTAGAAAACGTCACATATTTTATCCTTTTAAAACCTCAATTTTGACAGCCCATTCATAAGCTCCTTATTACTTTGATTGAAAGTATTCTCCATGCTTGCATAACTAACCTCTTTTGTTACATCCAAGCATGCTCATTCATAAACATAAAATACTTGACATCATGGTTAGAAAGATTACTTAAATCAATAGTATAAATGTTCCTTTCTTTCTTTCTTATGAAAATTATACGATTATTTGCAAAATTAAAAACTATGTAAGATTTTCATTCAAAAGAAACTTTGAAATCATTATCACAAAGTTGGTAATACTTAACAAATTATGCTTTAAACCATCTACTAAAAGCACATTATTAATATATGTATTTTTCTTATTAGGTTTACCAATGTCAATTATCTTACCTTTAATATTGTCTCCAAAAGTCACATAATCTCAATATTTTCTCTTTAAAGAGATAAACTGAGTAGTATCTCCAATTATATATATAGAACACTCACTATCTATACACCATTTGCTACTCTTGAATATATGAAAATTAAACAAATTTATTTTACTTTAGGTACCCATATTAATTTAGTCTTTAAATTTTAGCTACCTTTCTACTACCTATACCCATTGGTGATCTAGAAAACCTTGTTTGTTCATTAAAAAAAATTCAAGATGACCAAATCTTCCATAATAATGGCAAGCATATTGTCTCCAAAAGTATTTCTAGGTACATCATTCTTAAATGTCCTACTTTGATAAGGTCTTTGCCAAGAATATAAATGAGACATGTTCTATGGCCTAAAATGAGCATAAGAGACATTTCTATATGGTTGGAAATTCATTTGAAGTGCATAAAAATATGCTAGCAAAATTTTCCTCATTAATGGCCTATATACATTATTTTGGAAATTTTCATTTTTGAAGAAGTTATAACTATTTTTGGTAGTATGCATATTAACCTTAGATCTAGGTCTTGATGACTACATAAAAACATGATTATTATTTCGAAGTTGAGTTCTAGATGTGGATGCATCATTATCAAAAGATGGCTTAAGAGTATGTTTTTCATCTAGGTTCTTTCCCTTCATAAAAGTAGTCTTAGCATTTAGAATTCCACTCCCTTAAGAGAAATATAATCCATGCCTGTAATTTGAAGCTTTTTGGATTCTAAGCATGCTATCTAACTTTTCCCTTCCTTTAGTGAATTTTTCTAAGGATTACTTTAAGGAATTTAACTTATTTTTTAATAATACTTTTTCATGCATAACCTTATTCATATCATCAATAACATCCACACTCTTAACTTCTAAATGATGTAATTTGATAGTATTTAAACTATACATCTTTTAGGCATGGTTTGGCGATGATTATCTTGAGTTTGAAGGGAAATCCACATGATTCATATGCATGTTTAGTTAATTCTTTGGAATAAATATTACTTATATGTTTTCAATGTTTGATCATGCTTTTATAGGATTTTTGTGGACAAATGGATACACTTTAGAGTAAGAAGAGATTTGAAAGTAATTTGGGAAGCAAGAGAAGCAAGTTAGGAAGCTCTAAGTCAAATTTCTAGTAATGGCTCTAATGAGCTCCCACACATATTTGACCTAAATTTTTTTATTTTCTTGGAACCTCTTGCCTCTTGACACCTTTAGGTAGCCGTCAAAGGAGGAAACTCAATCCTTAAGCCATCTTACAAGGGTTTTTCTCAGGATTGAAGGAGAAAGAATGATACAAATGCATCAAATTCAGGATTGAAATTGGATTTTCACATCAACGATAATCAATGAGTCAAAGGATCAAGATTTATACTCATGAGCATCTCTATTTCCTTCCTTCTTATGATAATTATTGTGAACTTTGTAATGCCTAGGAACTAATCTTTTTAAAGGATTTAGTTTTTTATGAACTCTAGTATGTAGGATTTCATTATTTTCTTCATTTAACATTGAATTTCTAGATTTATGTTTAATTTGTTTATGGAATCAATGACATTGACTTTTGATTATGTAAACTTTAATTCCAATGATATTATTATATATGTTTAGATTAAGAAATCAAATATTTTTGTTTACATTAATCCATAAACGATGCATCTTGCATGAAGACCTATAAATAGATTTACATAAGATGCTTGGACTAGGTGTGAACTTAGTTGAAATAATAGGTCCATGGAACAGATTAATGCAATCAATTGATTTGTTGAGATAGAGAGAACTTTCACTCAACTTATCAAATTAAGTAGGATTATATAACTCAAGAGAGTTAGTAGTTTATCATAGGGAGCCTACAGTTCAATAAAATCTAAAAAAACATGTTAAATCACGGACATATAATGAATACAAATGCATTTTAGAGAAATAACTACTTAAATCCCAACTTCATTGTTGTTTGCTAATTCTTGTTAGTGGTCTTTGGAATCTACTTATAGTTATTTTGTTTATTTTATTTAATCAATCAATCAACCATATATTGAATAGATTAGATAATTAGAGATAAGAATTCACTGATAGTTGCAATCCTTGTAGATCAACAACTTGGACTCACATTAAACCTATTAATTAGCGATAGGTGCACTTGTCTTATTGGGTGTTTGGTATTATTTATTTTTAATTATTTAGTTCACTTATATTTAAAACCTACGTTCTGCAAACTATTAGGTTTTTAAAATCATTGCTGAGGATTGCGCCAATTATTGAGTGTTTTTATGTTCTTTCTTGGACTAGCCATCTTTAATTTGTGGTTTTTTTTAGTTTTTTCAATTTTCAATTTTCTGTACTTCTATTTTGTTTAAGAACTCTTCTCTTCTTGATCTTATGTTTGTTCTTACACTTTTCAAGATTAATGTTTGGTGTATAGTTCTTAGTATTTTTCAACGTAATTTGATGTACATTTACCCTAAAATTGGTGTTTTAAGTGTTTGATTTATCTTTAGATATGTTTACATTGCATCTTGAAGATTGAAAAGTGAGAAATCTGGAAAATGCAGCTGAAAATGATGAAATCAGGAATAAATGGCGGGTTCAGCTGAATCACCATTTACTATACAGGGTCATTTTTGAAATCAGTTTTTTGGCAGCTAAATGGTGAGGGTACAATGATGCCGTTAAACTGCTCTTCAAGTGTTGTTTAGGTACCTATTGAGACGTTTCTATCTGGATCTTCCTCCTTATTGAGTGCAACTTGCTCCACTTACTTCCAACTTGCTCTAGACATATATATGAAGCTTTAGAGACCATTTTCGCACAAGGAGAACATAATCTAGGGCTATCAAAATCAGATGTAGCTTAGGATTTTCTTCTTCATTCTCTAAGATAGGTTTTCTTTTCTATTTTCTTTTCCAAATTTTTTAATTGGTTATTTCAGGTTATTTTTAAGGATTCCAGGAGTTTGTTAATGTAATTGGAGTTTGTATAACAGTTTGGAGCATCATTTGATTCAATCTAAACCTTTAAATCACTTGTTTCATTCTCTTTCTTTACATATATTCAAGCGCATGAGGAATAACTTTGATTCTTATTGTTCTTTGATATATGTGATGTTTTAATCTAAATTTGAGCTAAGGACATGATTAAGAATCTAGGAAATCTACTTTAATCATTGGAAACATCTACAAACAACATGATTTTAATCAATGAATGACCAACCTTTTATTAATCATGAGGGTGTTATTCTTGAAATATGAAATTTTAGTATTAGACTTATTAAACTTTAAGCCTACTTCTTATAGCTATAGTTGATCAAACCATATAATAGGAATGTTAGAGATAAGGCTTTGACTTGAATATAGCTTTGTCTTGAATTAATACAAATCCTAGATTAGATATTCTAACCTTTTTATAACCCAGTTGAATCATTTAAGCTTAAGCCTTAGCTAATTAATCAAGTTGGTAATCTTTAAAGTAATTTGGAATCCCTTGCATTGTTTGGAAATTTTTAGGTTTAATTTAGTAGTCATAACCATTTTAATTTGACAATCTTGAGATATTTAGATAATTTTAATATGAATGACCTGGTATTTATAACATTTTCCTGTGGTTTTGAAATTCTGAAGTCTTAAAAATACTCTACTTTAGAACTTGTTAATCGGTACACTTGCCATAATAGTTGGTTTGGAAGTGCGTTAAGAAAGAGTGTGTTCATTTACTTGATTTGATAATTAATTATGATAATTTAGAATAAACCATGCAATAACAAGTTTTTAGCATCGTTGTCAGGGAATATCTTATGATATTAGGAATATATCGGTATCAATTACTCTAAATTTATTTATAGTAGTTGTATTGTTTGTGCTTTGCTTTCTTGTTTATTTGTTTGGTTTGTATTTTATTATCATTAACTTGATTATAAGCTTATGTGTACCTTACATAAATCTTTAGCTAGGATCAAATTCAATTTAGAAATGGAACATCATAAGGTACAAAGAGAACTAATCATATTGAATGTAACTATGTACACTATGAGTGGACCTAATTCTAGTATTGTTAGGCCTAGGATAGACTTTGATAATTTTGAGATTCCACATGAGAAATTTTTCATGATTAGGTCTTCACAATTTTGTAGCTCATCCTTAAAAAATCCAAATAATCATTTAAGAAATTTATAAATATTTGTGATCTCTTTCGAAGCTATAAGATTTTAGGTGATGCACTTAAACTTAAGATTTTTCCTTTTTCTTTGAAAGATATAGCTCATACATGATTAAATACTTTCCTACCTAGTTCCATCACAACTTATGATGATCTTGTCAATCATTTCTTAGCTAAATTATTTTCCCCAGCCAAGATAGTTAAACTGACAAATCTGATTTCTTCATTTAAGCAATATGAAATTAAGAGTTTATATGAGTCTCGAGGGTGATTTAAAGAGTTTCTTGTCTAGTGTCCTATGTATAATTTTAGTATTTGTGAGAAAGTGCATATATTTTACCCAAGACTCATACCATCCACTCGTAGTAGGATTAATGCTACTATTGGAGGTACCCTAATGAGAAAAACCCCAAGTGAACATTATAAGTTAATTGAGGATATGGCAACTAATAGCCTTCAAAAAAATTTTGAGCCATATCATAAGAAACCATTCAGAGCTCATGCAATCAATGATACCATAGCTTTATAGGCTCAAATGGTAGACCCTAGTAAGCAATTGAAAGGTTTATAAGCTCAAATTGGTAATAGTGCATTCAAAGCATCTGTAGCATTTGACTATTGTGGTAGTTCCTATAATTTTTCCATAGATTGTCAAGTACATAATTCTTATGCCCTTGATCCTAGTCAAGACCATTCCCTCTAATAGGAAAATAATTAACTCTTACAATTCTTCTTGGGGGAGCCATTACAACTTCCCATGCCACCATCATCCAAAATATCAATACCTATATGCCAATCCTTAGATAAATGCACCTCCCAATCAACCTCCATTAGAAAAGGTCAATTTTGAGGATATAATGATGAAATATACTTAGAGCAATAAGTCTAGAATCCAAACTCATGAAAATTATTTTAAGAATTTAGAGACTCAAGTAAGTCAAATTGCGCAAATCTTAGAGAAGCGGTTACCCCAACCATTACCACCTTCTATGCATGAAGTTAACCCTAAAGAGAAAATTATGGCCATCACTATTCAAAATAGTCAAGAAATGAGGATATAGGTGTAGCAAGCACTGAAGAGAAAGTGATCGAAAGTAGCAAAGAACAGAAAGAAGTTAAGCATGAAAAAGGTCTACCTAGGTTATTTGCTTATCTAAATGTTCAACCTTATACACCTCGGATTTTATGCCCCCAAGCACTAGATACTTGGCTTAGAAGATGTTCTGAGTTATTTCAAAAATTGTGTGCTAATTTATCTCAATTCGATGAGCATTTAACTAGAAATCAAATCATTGTAGAGGACTTAGAAGTTTCTTATCCTAATTAGAAGGAGTTGTTAATCAAATCAATCAAACCAATTCATCCAACTACCCATCATGAAAATGTTGCATCAAACCAAGATGTGGTATGATCTTTTATTATAAATAGTGATGATAGTAAACTTACAATTAATTCTAAGCAATACGATGTGAATTTTGTTGAATGTAAGGAAAATGCTTAAATTTTTGGAAATGAAGAAATTGAAGGGTATGATCAAGTTTTTAAAAGTGATGAAAGTGGTTTTACATTCAAGTTTAATGATCAATTAGATGATGATGATGTTTACTTTATTGGTGTAAAAGGTGACCTTAAAATGGAAAGCAATATTGTTAAGCTTCTTGATTTTGAAAATCATGATGAAGTTTCCAAGAAAGATGAGTTTGTTAAGGAAAGTGTAAAATCCAAGGAAGCTTTTAAGGCTATAGATTTCATTGGTGCTTAAGCTTTCAATTATAGGCTAAATATGGTAGTTTAAGACTTTTTACCATGGTCTTTTGTCAAGCATAAAAGTCATAAGTAGTGTTCCATGAAGGTTAAGGTTCTAAATTTTAAGAATCAATTCCATATTTTAGGAACCCTTTTGAAGTTGTCTTATTCTTGTTTCAAAAATGATAGAGGGCAAGCATTAGATTATGGACCTAGGAAGAGGCTAAGAATTCTCTAAACTTAAGGTTCAGCTAAAAGACCTTAAAGAAGTGCTTGTTATGAGGCAATCCAATTATATTCGTAGGATTTAGCATGCTTTGGTGTGTTTTCTTTAGATTGGTATGCTTTTCTTTTTGTTTCTATTTTGTGCTCCTAGCTTTACTTTGATCATATTTTCTTTAATGAAGCATGCTTGCTATCTATCTTCTTTTGGTACTTTGATGTTCTTTCTATGGATTTTCATATGCTGCAATCAGAGAGCAAGTTCAAAATTACACACCATCGAATCTTCGAGTTATCTTATCATTATTATTTGAGTGCTTTTTGTTTTTTCTGCCATTATTGTGATTTTTTGTTAGCAATTGTGATTTCTTTTCTAATATGAATATTGGGGGCAA
>JAOXYD010075650.1:0-12495 GCA_028565735.1 Pinacopodium congolense
TATGCCTTTTCTCCATTAAACTTAGTTTAAAGTTTGATTATACTATAAATCTAGCCAATAGGCTTTAATTTCGAAAAGTTGATTTCTGGATTTGTAGTCTCAAATCTCTAACTCTCACAAACAATCAATGTTTGGTCATTCATTGATTGATTTGTTTTGTTTATTTATTTTCCCAATAACCTAGGTAGATATCTCAGATCCTAGATTATCTTTCACTCTAATCTTAGGTGATCAGGCCAAAATTAGGACTTTAAGACCTTTAATAAACAAAATTAGACCTTATTACATGCCTTTAAGCTCTTCTAAAACATTAAAAAACCAATCCTAAGCTGGAAAATGGATATAGCCATACATGATCATCAAAGTATACAAAACATGCATCTTCATACTTTGTTAGATCTACAAATATAAGCTGAAATAAGTATTTTAAAAGTTACAAAACATGTTTAGAAAGCTCCTGGACAATTCTTGAGCTCCGTAAAATGATCAAGACATCAACACAGCTTTAGATTCCACAAGATCTTGCAAGAAAATCAAAGAACATTCAAGAATATGAACATAAGAACATAAACTTTGATTAATTTGAAAAGAAGAGGAAATAAGCATGAATTTGAGTTTAGAAATCCCATATGATGGTTTAGAAACAAAGATATATGTCTTAGCTTTAGTTTCCAACAAACAAAAACTTAAAAACCAATCTAAAACTCAAATTACAAGTGTTTGAAGCTTAAAACAACTAAGAAAAATTAATAGAGAAGCAAGATCATCTCTCATTAATGTTAGATTTGATTTCTCTCTTTAATTACATGTTATTGTTGTTTTTCCTTGTGTTAAGCAAACTTTCTGGACTCCCACTTATGCTAGCTAATAAATGAGAGAAGGTAGTAACACGCAATAGCCGCAATTATAGAGATTTGGAGTTGAAATTGTTGACCGCTTCTTCAACGGCACCCTGAGAGACCATCGTTAATGGATGAATTGTGTCTCTATAATGGCCCCCTGTTTATCCATTAACGTGAACCTTGCAAAGTGTCATTAATAGATTGAATTAAGGCACTTTCTTCTAAGTTTTTTTTCCAATCTCCATCTTTAAGCCCTATCCTGCAAATTAAACATAAAAAGACATAAATTTAACAATTAAATACTGGATTAGGGGTCATAATTTAATAAATTAACCATTAAAACTATATTAATTTGATACCTATCAATTCTCCCACACTTAAGCATTTTTTTATCCTCAAGCAAATTAATTCATCATCAATTTTATAATAGGATATAAAAATAGGAAAAATCAATTTAAAATTAATACCATAATTATTAAAAATACTTTTTTATCCTTAAAAAATATTGACGCATGAAAATGTTATAATATTAATGAATCATATCAAATTGGAAATGCATTTAAATCATTTCAATCTTTTTCAAGCTTCAACCTAAATCTAAAAAATCAATTCCATATATAAAAGGCAAATAAACTGAGTTTAATGCATCATCTTTTCAACACTTCACATCCTTTAGTTAATTTAAAGCATACATTCATTAATAACCTAATTAATTAAATTCTTAAGTAGCTTAGTTAGAAAGTCACTTCAGTGTTTTTACATGAAGGTGAACATTTTGTCGTGAACAACCCCCAGTTACTCAATTGTGTCATAATAACTAAATTGAATATTAGTCCCACTCATAACTTCAAATCTTATATACATATATTTCTTTTTTCTTCTTTTTTTAATATAGATATATATAACTCAAAATCAAAGGAGTGGATTCTGCTTACTTATTTAACTAATTAACTAATTATTATTATTTTTCTTTTTAGGGTTAATTCCAATTCTTTTCTCTTTTTTTGAATGATAAAAGTTTTTTAAAAGAAGTTATAAAATTACTCAGAAAGTTGCATTTTAAATGTGGAATATCATTCTAATCATTAGGTATCAGCTATCTAAATTATGAAATAAGTTAAAGGCATCTAGTCATTAATAGTCAAAATTAATCATATAACATTTTAAATTGTCAAAATAATTGAATTCAAACGAAAGCATAGACAATAAAAAGGATCAAAATCGAAAAAAATTTTTCTACAATTTATAGACTACAATGAAAGTGATGGTAAATCAAATTACTATGAAACAAACAACACTCAAGTGAATAAACAAATCAATATGATATTATCCCTTCCCCACACTTAAACTAAACATTATTATCAATATTTAATATAGAAAATAAAAAGCAGAATGTAGGAGAGTAGGGAAAGAAATACACCCGTTTGATATAGACTTGAAGATCCGTTGGTGTAATGGAAAAAACATGCAGGAACTGAAATCAATAGAAAAACAACATAGAAAAATAGTCAAAAGATACTCTACTCATATAAATATAGAAGTCAAATATATCAAGGAGTCAAAATATACCAAAAGATGTTATAAGATCTGATAGAAAAATAACAGAAACCTACACTACAAAAGGGAAACATACACAATGAAACTAAAACTAAAACAACTATATAAATAACCAAAGGAAAAAGAAACTAAAAAGAAGGGTCATTGGCATCTCAGGAACATTAATAATCCTTAATGCTCCATACTCAGGCAGTCAAATCGTGAACCTAATATTGAAGACCATTGAAACGAGCATCAACGGTGCCCCGAAAAACAGATAGCTTAGAAAATAAGGCGATGCGAAATTCAGATAGCTCAGAAGTGAGGCGACCCTCCATGTTAATAATATATTGCATCATAGCAAGCTGAGGATCATTAGAAGCAGCTGGTGGTGGTGGGACTAAAGTAGTAGTAGTCGAACGTGGGTGAGGTGGAAGAACGCTCAAAGTGGCCTCAGATGAAGCCTCGCCCATATCCCCAGGTACCTCAAGATGTACAGCATCAATAGGTGGACCCTTGTACCTCACCCTCCTCAAGTCAACGCCACTAAGCTCCTTGATAAGTAAATCACCACAGTTTAAGCACTCCTTCATTGATGATATTTTGACAAGTATGATTGTCAGATTGTACAGAGTCGAAAGGAACTCTTGCATCCCTAAATATCCTCGTCAATAAATAAGGAAAGCAGAAATTCTTACTGGGTCTCTTAATCTTCACTAAATGTCTCATAGACAGAATAATGAAGCCAGCTAAAGGTAATCCTAAGATAGCACCTAAGCCATACAGTATCTTATACAAAAGTATACATTAACATATTACATCTCATTCAATCCACCGGCTCGAGGTGTAACATTATGACTAATAAATTCAACTATAATCCTCTCCCGAGCCTATAAACCAGCAATAATGTAACCTCGGACATTCCTAGTAAGTCCTAAGGGATCCTTAGTAGTAGTAATGGAAAATGATGGATATGAAGTGACTGAAACTCCATAGAAAGTGTCCTTATCCTTAACAAAAATGTCCCCCTCATCTGGTACTCCTAAAATAGTAGAAATAGAAGCACGAGTGATATGAATAAGAATACCTTTAACAGTCGAACGGATCTTGATCGAGTCGGCCTTTTCCTTATTCTTTATGTTTGCATAAAACTCATGAAGTAGATCAGGGTAGAATGAACCCGCAAGCGTGAGAACCGATTCCCATACTAACGTCTAGAAGGTTCTAGACATGTTGAAGTGAGCTTCCAAATCCAGATGGCTTGGATGATCAATGATAAAGTTATTCCTCCTATATGCATCGTACCAATCGAAATTGTCTTAAATTGTAAATCGGATAGGATCAAAAGCTAATCTCTTTCTCCTAGCAGCAAATTGACTAGAAACTATTTAAAAAATATGCACAAAAGAGTTAGAAAATGGTAAGAAAAGTAAAAAAAAATTTCGACGAAAGTTGTCAAAATATTCCCTTTTTGATCGGAATATTCTTGATTTTCCAACGACAATAATATTGAATGAAATTGGTATCAATAGAAAGCTAATGAAAATTTGAGCCTAATGATATCAAAACCCTATTAAATGGATTCCTAGATAGAGAAAAATTTGAGAGTCATACCATGAGATGGAGAAATAGGTCCGAATCAATTTAGAGTAGATTCTAAAAAATCTTATGATTTTTAGAACAAATTGATGGTATATTATTGTAGAGGGAAAATGCAATAAATAGACATTAAGAAGTGCATATTTTGGTTAAGATTTATGAGGATTTGAAGTTAAGGGGGCGAAAAGGGTTTCGAAAGAGTATGGAGAGGTGTAAGAAAATGAACAGTGAAACTGTGTTATTTTTATGCCAGATTTATCCTTCAAAGGAACCCTATTTATCTTATAATGATAGCATTAAAGGATGAATAGCCTGCCGTTAATGCTCCAAAATTGAATGCATTAACGGTGGCTTACTCATCCATTAACGATGGGCTAATAGATCATCGTTAATGGTCTGCCTACACCTTCAAATACCCAATTTTCATCCAATTTCACCTCAAAATCCTTCCAAACTCAAGTCCTAACAATATGGATTATATTATCCATCAATTTACTTCAAAATTTAACCTAAAAACACTCCTAAACTCAAATCAAACACAGTAAACTAAGGATAGACCAAGGAAAACACACCAAACTTATTTCAAACACACTTAAAAGGTTTAAACACATTTATGTGAATTAAAATACACTAAATTCAAATCAACAGAACTAAAAATAAGGTTAGATTACCTCCTAACAGGGGCTTCTTTATGGTCTTTTAGCTAGAACTTAAGGTTAGAGAATTTGACATCTCTTCCTTGGTCTAGAATCCATCAATTTCAATTCATTATCCTTACAAGACAAATGGGCTGAATTTTGAATATTTTTTAAAGGATTTGAAAGAATTGTATCATTTAATCATTGATCCTTAATGAAACACTAATCATGACTTTGGAAATACCATGGTAAAAAGTCTTGAATTACCATAATTGGCCCTGAATTGAAAGCATGAACACCAATGAAATCAATAAACTCTAATGGTTTCTCACCTTCAACCTCATTTTCCTAGACAAAAGCATCATGATTATCATAATTAAGAACCTTTAAAACATTGTCTTTGATTTGAGATTCATTCTCAACAACAATGAAATCAACATAAGCATTATTCACTTGATCATCTAACGGGAAGGCTCAAACACTTTCTTCACTTTCAACAACTTCATTTTCACTTTCAGTTGCAAAACTTTCCTTACAATAAAAAAAAACTCACAACATGATTTCCAAAATGAATTGGAAAATCATCACTGTCCATAGCACAAACTTCTAACTCAGTTTGCTCACATTCAACAGATGGAGTTGGATTAATAGGTGTGATCATTTTAATCAATAGTTCTCTCAAATTTGGATAAGAACTTTCAAACTCTTGAGCTATGGATTGATTGTTTGCTAGATGCTCATCTAATTGAGATACATTGAACAAGGGTATACGCAATTTCTGAAACAATTGGACAGATCTCCTAGATTGAGCATCTAATCTTTGTGGATACGGAATCCTAGGTTGGTAAGGTTGTACATTGGAATTAGCAAATAACCTAGGCGAACAACTTCCATTTTCAACTTCTTTCAGTTCTTTGCTTCCTTCCATCACTTCTCTTTCATTCACATCCTCCATTTCATGATCATTTAGTAAAACGATGGCCATAATATGCTCTTAAGAAGTAGGTTCAGACATAGAAGATAAAGGTTGTGTTAACTGCTCATCTAATTTTCGAAAAATCTAATCTACTTGAGTCTCTAAATTCTTAATTGATTTTTCATGTGATTGCATCTCAGACTCATTGCTTTGGATATAATTTTCTTGACCAATTGGATTAGAAGGAGGTTTAACTTGAGGATTAACAAGTGAATTTTGGTAGTCATAAATGGGGTAGCTTTACTTAGAAGGTTTATAAGAGTACACTCCTTGCCTAGTATAAGAATAATGGTCTTGACTAGGATCAAAAGCATAAGAGGGTCTTACTTCAAAATATGTAGAAGCATGAAAGGAACTACCACAATAATCACAAGTTATAAGACATTAAAACACATCACTACTAAATTGAGCTATTAAACTTTCCAATTTTTTGTTAGAGTCTACTAATGGATCATGAAAATCTAAGGTTTCATTAATGGCATGAGTTCCAAATGGTTTCCTACAAGAAGGCTCAAAATTATATTGAAACTTATTGGATGCCATGTCCTCAATCAATTAGTATGCTTCACTCGGGGTTTTACTCAACAAAGTTGCTCCAGAAGTAGCATCTATGAGACTTCAAGTGGATGGTATGAGTCATAAGTAGAAGATATGCATTTGCTCACAAACACTGAAGTTATGCATCGTACATTCAGTAAGTAGCTTTGTAAATTAATCCTAATACATGCAAACTCTCGCCCTCATATAGCTTAAAAGATTAAATCAAAATTTTCAATTTAGCTATCTTAACTGGGGGAAAGATTTTAGCTAAAAAGTGATTGAAAAAATCATCCCAAGTTGTGATGGAATTAGGTGGAAAAGTGTTCAACTATGTGCCAGCTCTGTCTTTCAGAGAAAAAGGAAAAGACTTGAGTATAAGCACATCATCTAAAATTTTAGAATTTTGATAGAGATCACATATGTCTAAAACATTTTGTAAATGATCATTCGGATTTTTCAAGGATGAACCACTAAATTTAGAAGACCTAATCATGGAAATGAGAATATGAGGAATTTCAAAATCATCTAAGCCTATCCTAGGTCTAACAATGCTAGGCTTAGGAACGCTCCTAATTTGCATAACCAATTGCAACATGGTTGGTTCTTTATGAAGTTGAAAAACCAAGTTCTCATGATGTTCCATTTCTACATTGAATTGATTCTTACTAAACATATATTCAAGACAAGCACAGGATAAGAATCAATCTAAAAAAAATAAGAAGCAAATAAAAACATAAGGGAAAATAAAGAACAGCAAGCGACTAGACATGATATTTACAATATTTACACCCTAGAGTAATTGACACCAATTTTTTCTAATATTAACCAAAAAATAACGTTTCCATGGCAACGACGCCAAAAATGTTTTATTCGTTGGTTGAATGATTAAAAATTAGAATTCTTTAAACCGATTTTACTTTGAAAACCAAAATGAATTTAAGCGAAAACCAACGTGATGAAAGGCAAATACACCTGTTGAATAAGTAATAAAGTAGAGTATATTGAAAACTCCAAATATCGAACCCATGAGAAAATTGGTTTTATTGGTTAAATAACAGATTAATTAAATTACAATTATCTAGGAAATTCCAAATTAATGGATTAAAAGGATGAAAATACTAAATTATCCTAAATTTACTTCAAGCCTTACAATTTTGAATTATAAAATTATTAATAAGTTATTGAAAATTATTAACTTGTGGAATCCAGCTAAGGATTAGGTGATTAATGAATTAATTGAGCTTTAAACAAATTTAAAGTCTAGATTAGAGTTCCTTCACGAATTCATGACAAAGTTATGGTTAAAACTTATGCCTTTTCTTGATTAAACTTAGTTTAAAGTTTGATTATGCTTTAAATCTAGCCAATGGGCTTTAATTTCAAGAATTTGATTTTTGGATTTGTTGTCTCAAACCTCTAACTCTAAAAAATAATCAAAGTTTTGTCATTGATTGATTGATTTGTGTTATTTATTGATTTTTCCAATAATCTAGGTAGATTTCTTGGATCCTAGATTATCTTTCACTTTAATCTTAGGTGATCAAGCCAAAATAAGAATTTTAATACCTTCAATAATCAAAATTAGACCTTATTACATGCCTTTAAGCTCTTATAAAACATTAAAACATCAATCTTAAGCTGAAAAATGGATTTAGATGTACATGATCATCAAAGCATACGAAACATGCATCTTAAGCTATATACTTAGATAGATCTATAAATATAAGCTGAAATAAGTAATTTAGAAGTTACAAAACATGTTTAGAAAACTCTTGGACATGTCTTGAACTACTTAACATGATTTGGACTTTAACACATCTTCATATTCCACTAGATCTTACAAGAAAATCAAAGAACATTGAAGAATACGAACATAAGAACATGAACTTTGATTAATCTAAACAATAGAGGAAATAGAACATTAATTTGAGTTTAAAAACCTCTTATGATGGTTTAGAAACAAAGATTTACATCTTAGCTTTAGTATCCAACAAGCAACAACTCAAAAAACAATATAAAACTCAAATTACAAGTGTTTAAAGCCTAAAACATCTAAGAAAAACTAAGAGAGAAGCAAGAGCATCTCTCATTAATGTTAGATCTAATTTATGTTAATTTGTTGTGTGTTGTTGTTGTTTTTCTTATGTTATGCAGACTCTGTAGACTCCCACTTGTGCTAGCAGAAAAAAGGAGATAAGGTAGTAACATGCTACAGCCGCAATTATGGAGAATTGGAATCGAAATTGTTGACTACTCCTTTAACGACGGGCTATCTCCCTACAATGACACCCTGAGAGACCACCGCTTTGAAGGAAATTCTATCTAAAAAGAGGAGATTGGAGGAGTATAAGACTATAAAGCTTAATGAGGAGTGTTCTGCTATCCTATTTAAAAAATTACCTCTGAAACTCAAGGACCTTAGTAGTTTCATCATTCCCTATACAATAGGTAGCTTACAAATAGATAGGAATTTGATGTATCATGGAAGTAGGATCAACTTGATGCCTTTATCTATCTTTAAAAAGCTAGGATTACAAAATCCAAAACCCGCCATAGTCTTATTATAGTTGGTTGATCAATATGTGACCTATTCAAAAGGAATCATTAAGGATATTTTGTAAAGGTTGACAAATTTATTTTTCCTATTGATTTCCTTGTTTTGGATATAGAAGAGAATAACTCATTTCCAATCATCTTGGGATGGCCATTCATGGCTACTACTAGGGCATTGATTGATGTTCTAGGAGGGAAGCTCATCTTTAGGCTTCAGGATAGAGAGATTGAGTTTGATGTGTTCAAGGCAATGAGGCATCCCTCGAATTTTGATTCATGCAACTTCATTGGAGTGAATTCCATTCAAGATGATCATCAATTTATCTTTGTTTAAATACATTGCAAAAGTCATTAATCCATCCATGATCACTGGAGTTTAAAGAAGAGGAAGCTGAGGAAGTGTTGGAAGAATTAAAAGCTCGGAAGGAGACATCCTGTTGGATTTAATCTAGGAGGTATAAGCCTTTAAAGATACCAATTATATTCCTTCCAAAGCCATCTAATGAAGAACCCCCACTTTTTTTACTTTAAACTTTTACCCTTGCATTTAAAGTGTGCCTTTTGTGACCTCCATCTTAATTAACTATAATCATTTCATCATCATTAATAGACACAATATAGGATAGATTGGTAATAGTACTTCAAGAGCATCTATGTGCAATAGGATGGGCACTAACTGAAATTAAAGGGTTAAGTCCTTCTATTTTCACTCATAAGGTATTCATGGAAGAAGGAAGTAAGCCTTTGGTCTAACTACAACGCAGACTAAATCCCAAGATATAGGAGGTGGTGAAGAATGAAGTGGTAAAACTCCTAGATGCTGGTATCATCTTTCCTATTTCTAATTCTAAATGGGTTCGTCTAGTTTAGGTGGTACCTAAGAAAGGAGAAACTACCGTGATGAAGAATGAGTAGAAAGAATTAACTGCCACTAGAAAAATCAAAAGATGGAATAGGTATATTGTTTACTAAAAGTTAAATGACACCACTTAAAAGGATCACTTCCCTCTACCTTTCATTAATCAAGTTATTGAAATATTGGCAAAACATAGTTTTCATCGTGTCTTGGGTATAGCAGATACTTGCAAATTCTTGTTGCTCTTGAGAACTGGGAAAAGGCACCATTTACCTATCGTTATGGCACCTTTGCATATAAATGCATACCTTTTAATTTATGTAATGTTCCTACCAACTTTCAGCACTGCATGGTGACCTTTCTTGTAGATAAGATTAAGACTTACATCTAGGTCTTTACGGATGCCTTTTTTTGTCTTTGGCACATCATTAGATTCTTGTTTGCAAAATTTGAAGAAGGTGCTAAAAAGATCCGAAGAGACTACTTTGGTCTTGAATTAGGGTAAATTCCAGTTTCTTGTGTAAGAGTGTATTGTAATGGGTCACAAGATTTTGAGTAGGGTAATAGAAGTAGATCCAATAAAAATTAAAGTAATTGCTCAACTTCTGCCACCCAATTCAATTCGAGCAATTAGGAGTTCTCCTGAAAATGTTGGATTCTACAAGAGGTTTATCAAGGATTTTTCCAAGATATCCAAGCCCTTGACAAATCTGTTAAATAAGGATGCAGCTTTTAATTTTAATGATAAATGTATGCATTCTTTTTAGTTGTTAAAGGAGAAGTTCACTAGTGCACCTATCTTGGTATCACCTGATTTGTCTCTTCTGTTTAAGTTAATGTGTGATACAAGTAATTATGTAGTTGGTACTATTTTAGGGCAAAGGTATGGTAATCACTTGATTGATCTCTTCTCTTCTTTCTAATTTTCCACATCAAAAAGTCATTACCATCAATCAATGATGGTCTATTTACAAATCACCCCTCTTTATTAAAAGTAACATCCAAATGTGCTACATTGATCTTTACTCACTAATCTCATTAAAAATTTAAACCTAAGTAAGACCGCTCTGATACCATGTGTAGGCCTTAAAGTGGAACCTATGATAAGGGTGAATTATATGTTAAAAATTTTCTAAATTTAAACCATTTAAACCAATTTTTTCAATATATGTATGCAATCCTTAAACCCTAATTCAATCTAAATAAAAATTATGAAAATTCCATTTAATAATTAAAATTTAAGCAATTTAATAATTAATACAAATTACATAAATTTCAAGAGTAGGGAAGAGAGGATGCAAATTAATTTTTATAGTGATTCAGCAAAATAACGCTTGACCTACGTCCAATCTGTAAGTTCCTATTTAGAAATTTCTTTATCTTAAATAATCTTCTTTAGGATAAAGAGAAACTTTTACAATCTTTTTTTCAAGAGGCTAAAGAGCAACTCTTGCAAATCTTTCTTTTAGATGAGAATAACCCAATACAATTATGATTTTGAATAGAGTGAAGAATAACCTTTTCTTAGTTAATCTCAATATAATGACTAAGCCCTAAACAGAAGCTTATAACCTCAACTTAAGTACTTATAAACTAAACCTCTTACTTGATCAAACAATGCTCAAAGGGGCTCATAAAATCACAATAAATGTAACAAATCCAAGACATCTCACAACAATCCCAAAACTCTTTCTCATTCATAAAAGATTCTCTCAATTCATTCAAGGTATCATAAAAACTCATCACAACATGTTCTAAAACCCTTAAGACTCTTATTTATAGAGTTACTAAGCTTAAAATTCCATTAGAGAGGTTTCTTAATCATTAAAGGAGTTGAAAAAGTTGTTAGATAATAAAATAAACTAGTCATTACATGTCTAAGAGATCGATGAGTCGATCCTTGTTAACTACGTCTTTCTATTTGATCAACCAATATCCCTTAAAAACTTAATGGGTCAACTAATCATTAGCAATGGTTGACCAATGCCAATAAAACTTTAACTGGTCGATCAATGGTTCTACAGAACTAGTAACCATTTTTTTATCTCCAAAAACAAATTCAAACAACTTTCAAAAGTTTCCCAAAAGGTTTTTGGCAATAAAGACTCATCAATTAAGTTTAAATGCTCAAAATGTATTGATCTATATAAATTAAAGAACATTTTCAAAACTTTTAATTCAAATTGAATCCCAAATCATTCCCAAACATTCTAAAATCATTTCTTTCACTTCGAAAACAAAAAACATAAATTTCAAATCATTCCATTTAGTTGTTATATCTACTAATACATTTCAGTGAGGTTTAAACACAAAATATGTCTCAATTATGAAATTTTAAACACTTTTAAAACCTTTCCAAGATTTCAAAACCTTTTTAAGATTTTCCTAAAATTATCAAAATCATTCTTTTCACTTCAAAACCAATGTATATAAGTTGCAAAACATTTCCTAACTGATTCTAAATATTAAGACATGCCAATCAAACTCAAGCATGAAATATGTCTTAGTATTTTAAAAAATTTTCAAAACTCTTTCAAAATTTCCCAACCTTTCTCAAATATCTTTAAAAGAATTTTCACTCAAACAACTTTTCAAAACATTTTAACACATTAAGATTGATTCTTTAAAAACAAATAACTAAATCTCCTCTTTATTATGAAACTATATAGCAATATAAAACTTTAAACCAAATACTCTAATGGAAATGATGATGAAAACTCTAAAACTCCTGACCAAAACGCAATATACACATGCAAACAATCTAAATGCAAACCAGTATTAAATTATTGAAAAGATCAAATGAAGACTTATGTTGAACCAAGGTGGTTCTAATCATGTGTTTTGATAATGACAAAACATTACTCTTACTAATGTTTTCAGTGTTTGAATTGTTTATAAGAAAGGTTAATGCTTAAAGTGTAAGAGCATGTATGTGGAGCCTAAGGTAGAAGAGCC
>JAOXYD010075661.1:0-12494 GCA_028565735.1 Pinacopodium congolense
ATCCCATTAATATCCTCCAACCCAAAATTAAACTAGCTAAACATAATTAAATTAAGAAAAATAAAAATTAAATAAACGGTAAACATAATTAGTTAAAATAAAATAAAAGCTGAAAAATTACGAACAATAAAGGAAAAACACAAATTGATTTTTAAAATAACGCAAACACTCATTAATGAAGCTATTATTTAATTAACTAACATTTAATCTAACACTTTAAATAAAAATTTCAGATTTAAATAATTAAAATTGTATGGAATAAACCTTAAATAATTTAATACATAATCAAAAATAAATATGAAATTATTATTAAAGTAAACAATGTTTAAAGATTGAATAAGAAAATTAAAACATGAAATCAAACTATCCAAGCAACTATCTAAATAATAAAGTAAAGCAGAAATTAAGAAAAAAAAATCAAAGCAAGTTAAACAAATAAACAAAAAAACTAGGACAATAAATGAAATGCCAAAACAAGAGAATGATAGAAAACCATAGAGAATAGTGGTTAATTCCAATTAAATCTAGTGCAATAACTGGTCGTCTCTGCTGGTCTTCGGGTCGCTAGTGGTGGAGCAGCTCCAATTCTCCAGCCGAAGTAGCCAGACTCCAAGCCAGACGTCCAGCCACTCCCAAGCACCTAGCCGCCAACTCACCAAGACGTAGATGCCGCAAGACCCCCAAGCCAAGTCGCAGCTCTCCCTCGTCCACACTAAGTCGCCAATAAGTCCACACACTCCTAGTCAAGACAGCTCTCCTTCTCCAAGCCTTTCGGACAACCGCCTCTGCAGCTCACCCCAAGCAAGTCGAAGACTCCACTTGTCCCACCTTCAGCCGCCACTCCCCTTTCTGCTTCCTCCTAGGGATTTGTACATAAATACCAAATTAATTCGCCTAGATCTTCTTTCCAAATGTGCACCTATCTCTTGTCCCCCTGTTTCGCCTAATCCTTACCGTTTCATTTAATGCAAACGGCTAGCTCAAAACATAATAGCAAGCTGCATTTTTCTTTTGTTTTTCAAATTAATAAAATCTTTGGCTTTTCTTTAAATTGATTTAATTTCGTCAATTTTAACCCAAAATGTGTGCTAAGGTAATAAACCTGTCATTAAATACAATATAGCACAAATTAAATATTTAAACAATAAAATAAGATTGAAATAACATTAAAAATCATATGAAAATTTAATAAATTTCAATTTTATCACATTTCATTTAAAATTCACGTAAAATGTAAAGGAAATGATGCAACTGCATTATCTTAAACCCTAAGCAACTCCAGACGTCGTATAAAAGGTAGAAGTCACAAAGAGAGTGGGGGAGTGCAGTTAGAGTGGAAAGCCTTTGTCCAGATTTGTCTTCCATGTCAAGCTTCAAGCTCTAAGGGTGAAAACCACCAGATTCAAGCCATCAAGAGCTTCATTCAAGCATCCATTTCCAGAGTTTAGGATATACAAAGGGAAGATCATCATCTTTTTATTTGGTTTATTTGTGTTTTCTCAATATGTATTAGATTTTTGAGAATATGGATGTTGTTGAATTTATGTCTATTATGAGGGGCTAAAGTATTTTTAGGATTTGTTATTAAAACTATTTGTGAACATTTGGTTATTGATTTAATGTTTTAAATTATTGTATTGTCTATTGAACTTAAACCCTACAAGAAATTGAGAGAGTGAGTTGGGTAATCCATGTTAGATTTACAATGAGAGTTGTCATTTAATAGACCTATAGATAATAAGATATTAATGTGTTAATAAGAGATTTCAACATATTGATATACTGCCTATAGGATAGCTTCATATCTATTTGAATGTTTATAAAAGACTTTACACGTCGAGAGATTCCAAAGTTAATCATGGATTATTTAACTAGTGACATTTAGTTGTACCTTGAGAGAGGGTAGCTAAAATATTAGGAAATCTTGGGCTAAAAATAAATTGAATCAACAATCTAAAGGGGAATAAATAGGGATAATGAAAAGTCTTAGTTTCAATGGGTTTTGACTTTGGTTGCATTGTTTTCTTTTATCTTTAGTTTGTTTTCCTTTACTTATCTTTTTAATTTTGTTTAAATCGGTTTCTTAAATAATGTGTAAGCCAAATTGATAGGGTGTCTAGATATATTCTCCGTGGGGTTGATATCTACTTTTTACTACAAGTTGAACTCCTTTACAATTTATTGGAAACTATCTAATTTTTTTAGAATTAGTTTTATAATTTTATTTCTTAATTTATAATTCAGTACCCTCTAGATAATTGTAATTCGATTGACCCAGTATTTACTTCATATAAACTTTCTCGTAGAATCGACATTCAGAGTCTTAAATATATGATATTATATTACTTGTTACGATCGATGCACTTGCTAAAAATATGGTATTAAATAAATTATAATTTTGTATGTTAAAAGATAGATTTATTTACACTAATTTTATTTATGACCAATCACAATCAGTAAGGGAATAAAGAATTCCATTGCCTCACTCCTTTAGCACCATTAAAGAATTTTGTCAATTTTCTATTTACCAATATGTTGTAAGAAGTAGTAGTGATACATTATGAGATCCAATGAATGAATCTCTAAGGAAAGCCAAGTGCTTGTAAGCAATCTATTGAGAATGAAGGGTCGTTCTATAAAGTCATAGGCTTTCCTGAAATCAACCATAAACTTTTAAAGGAATTTTTCTTGTTGTAGTTCTTAAAAAATTCTTGTACAAGGAGTACATTATCACCATTCTGCTTGCCCTTCAAGAATGCACCTTATGTTAGACTTATTAAAGGTTAGATTACTCCTTTAAGTCTTGTAACTAATAGCCTAGCTATGATCTTGTAAATGGTATTGGTGCATGATATAGACCTAAACTCCTTCAAATTGGTTGGATTATGAATTTTTGGATCTCCCTCAACATTTATAATTATGAAGGTTTTGTCAATCTCCCTTAACATAACCCCATCCTCAAAAGACTCCATAAATTTTGAAATTGCAAGTTACTTGACCACATTCCAAGAGTTGTGGAAAAATAAATCCTTAAGCCCATCAAGACCTAGGCCTTTATTTAGATGTAAAGATAATAGAATTTCCTCAATTTCAACCTCAGTTACAGCTTTGATAAGTACTTCAACATTTGTAGAGGGTATTTTATCTGAAAAAAAGATTGCAACATCTGGGTAGATTGCAGCAACTAAGTAAATAAGAAATTACTAGAATAAGTTCCAATTAGATTGCTAAAGTATTCCATTAATTCATTTAAAGAGGTTATCATTCTTCCATCCTGACTCTGGAGTGATGATATTCTATTTATGTTTCTCCTTAAGAGAACATAATTATGGAAGAAAGAGGTATTTCTATCACCACATTTAACCATTAAACCCTCGATCTTTGTTTAAAAATGAAGCTATACACCTCAACAGCCTTCACATATTCATCTACTACTTTTTTCTCCTCTAACCGTTTAGTAGAATTTGGAGGATTAGTATAAAGTAGATCGTGAATTGTAGCATGCTTCTCCTTAGCATAACTAATTTCTACTGGTGTATTATTGTAATTATACTCATTTAAAAGCTTAAACTCCTTTTTAATGCATTGAAATTTCCTTGTACAAATAAAAGACTTGTGCCCTTGAAAGTTATGCACTAATCCTTTATTCACATACACCTTACATCCAAGATTATTATCCAAAAAATTAACTAATTTCTACTTTTGTATTCTTGTATTTATACTCATTTAAAGGCTTTAACTCCTTTTTAATGCATTGCAATTTCCTTTTAAAAATAAAAGACTTGTACCTTTGAAAGTTATGCACTAATCCTTTATTCACATATGCCTCACATCCAAGATTATTAGCCAAAAAAATCATTAAACTTGAAAGGGAATTCTCTCCTTCTCCTTATATTTATATCATTAACAGTGATTGGAGTACAATATGAAAAAAGAGGATTGTTAAAAGAAGCTAAATTTTAAGGAAAGTTTCTTAACCATAAGTTATTTGCCATTGCTCTATGCAACTTTTCCTTTATAAACCACCTGCTCTGTTGCTTATCCTACATTTTAAAATCAATGATGTATATTGCAGAAGTCATCAGTAAAATTCCTTAAGGTTATATTATCCCCATCCTCCACCAGGGCTATTATTAAAGTCTTCCATCACCATCCAAAGGCTAGTCATATTGCTAGAATTTTTCTCTAGATTACTCTAAAGTGCAGTTCTCTAAAAAACAAAATTAGAAGAATACATAAAGGAGATTTGGACTTAAATTCTATCATGTAAGATTTCTAGCTCAAGATGAATAATTGATTAGATATTATAGAGCTTAAAATCTAAATCTTATAAGGGTCAAAAGAAACCATAATTCTACCATAATAGTGGGATCAATAATTAATAATAATAGACCCATCTTTCCAAAAAAATTCTAAAATTGTCTCCTTCAACTTAGTTTCATGTAGAAAACATATACATAGTTGGAATCTTGAATATAATAATAATATATTAGAGCTTATTTCTTGGGGCAATTAATACCCCTCTCTTTCTAAAAAGAAATTCATAATTAATTGAGGGGTGAAGTTAAGGCAATTTCTTGGTTTTTCCTTTTGGATCTTCTCCTTTCCTTCACTTTGAACCCATCCTAATACATTGTTTGACATAAAGGCAACTAAACTTGGATTTATTAAATTGCTCCCATCTTTATGCAGTTCCTTGTCACTAGTTCCAACTTTTGGAGAACTAATTATTTCCATCCTTTTAAGATGGTCAGTTCTAATGCATTCACCTTTATTTTCTTGAATTTAGTTTAAATAATTTGTTGTTTACTATTAAGGTTAGCCATGTTGAATTAAATGGGATTCCACTTATATTTTAATGATGAAAAAATAATACTATAATATGGTTTTATTATGTTTGATATGTTGAAAAGATATGTTTGAATATAAAGTACGAGTTTGAAGAAAAATATGTTTTGGACATAAATATGGAGCCAAAGTTAAAGAATTGGAGCACAAGTGATGTTGGATGAAGATTAATTTGATGGAAGTAAGAATATTGGAACAAAAGTAGTGTTTACTTTAACATCAAGTTGATAGATGAAAGATCAAGCTCTAAGATAGTTAAAGAGAATAGGTTTTGGTTTGTGTTTTTATTATAAGTCTCATTTTAGTCTTTTCATAGCATTAATGGGCTCACATTGTTCATCGTGCATTCATAGTTAGTGATGTTATGCATAATCAAGATGAGTTGTGTGTGAATGGTTTTTAAATATTATCTTGTTATGTTAAAATAGTTTTGGGAATTAGTTTGATAAGAGTGTGTTAAAGAGTATGTGAAAAGATGTAGTTGAAAATGCTAAGATAAGTTATTAGGTCTAAGGTAAGTGAATGTTTTAATGTGTGTGAATATGTTAAGGCTTGTGAGAAAATGAGGTTAGTTGTGTTAATAGATTAAAGTTTGATTGAAATGAAGTGGTTGTGAATGATATATGAATTTTGAGGCTAGATCGAGTGAATGTATATGATTGTGTCAAGGTTATATGAAAAGAAGCAGTTAATTTGTGTAGATGTAATAAATTGTGTGAATTTGTATTAAGAAAATGTTTTAGAATGATTGAGAATTGTTTCTGGGATATTTTAGATGTTTTTGAATGAATTAAGAATTGATTTGGATTGACATAAATGTATTTTAGAGCATGAAGAGTCAATTTGGAATGAGACTAGTAAACCATTGTGGTATATTAGTCGACCAATGACTAGTCGATTAGTTAGTGCACTGATTGATCAATGATAGGCTAACCAATGTATGGTACAAGTCGACCAATGGTGGCAAATAATGGGTAGAAATAGCTATTTTCAACAATAAAATAAAATAAATGTATTTAAATGTTATACAATTGCTATAAGTGGCTAGTTGGATTTTTTTTACCTATAAATAGATACGATGTGATGTTTTTTATACATCAAGTAAATGTAAAAACATAAATATATGTGAACTCAAGTAATTTGTGTGTTGTGTGATAAAATAAAATAAATGTATTGGAATGTTATAAAACTGTTATAAGTGGCTAATTAGATGTTTTTTTTAACCTATAAATAGTTATGATGTGAAGTTGTTTATGCATCAAGTAAGTGTAGAAACACAAATATAAGTGAACTGAAGTAGTTGGTGTGTTGTGGGAAGATTTTGATTGTTTTTTGTGTGGTTTGTAAGGTTTATTTATGCATTCATCCTTAAAGTTTATTTGTGAGCCTTTAAACACTTAAGTTAGTTTATAGTGACATATTATGAAGTGTATTTGTGTGGTTGTAAGTTTGAGAGGGTGAAACTTGTGAAAAGTTACACTTGTGTCATTAAAAAGTGAGTGCTGCAAGGGTTACACTTACGTTTATTAAAAAAGTAAATGTTTGTAAAGGTTACCATACAATATTATAAAAAAAGGAGTCATACTTGTTATTGAAGATATTGAAATACCTAACAAAGTGTTGGGGAGTATATGTAAGTGTGGGTTAGACACGACAACATTATAAAAATCATTTTGCATCCTTCTTCCCTATCTTTCTTTTATTTCAAGTTTATGTTATTCCCATCATTTCATTATTGTTGAGTTTTATATAGTTTGTTTAAAGTGTTTATAATTCAATTATATTATTATAATGAATAATCATTTTATTTAGCTTCTACATTACATATATTTTAAGAGGGAATTCTTTTAATGAAGTACAATAGACTTAGAAAAATTTAGAGTCACCTAATGCACCCCTCCTTTTAGGTTCCATATAGGGACTAATGGGCCATTTCACTCTTGTATTCTATAGGATTAACTTCAATGTCATCTGAGCTTAGTGTGGCAGTATCATTTCCTTCCCCATTATGCATTGCTTATTCTTTTTTCAGTGCCTTGCCAGGAATAGTTCCAATATCCATCTCACTTACTTCATTTCCTTCCTCATTATCCACATGATTTGTTTTTATATTTTCCAAGGCCTTTGACATTTGGAAATTATTAATAGCATCCTGCTCCTCAATATTAGTAAACTTCCTTACTTCTCTAATCCTATTAATTTCATGTAATATCCTTTAAGGAATTTCCTTCTCGTATTCTAAAACTCTTTCCAACATGATGAGTTGAAAGCCTCCATTGATAAGAAACAGTTACCTAATCTGGATATAGCTCATCTACTTCATTTAGCCTCATTAAAGGAATATTTTCTTGTAATTCTTGTAATATATACACAGTGACCCACACTCTAGCATAACTAACCCTCTTCATTATAAGAATACGCTCATCCATTCCAATTGGCTTATCAATAAATCTTGCTAAGTGATTAAGACTGTTAGTTATCCAATATTTAATAGGAATGTAGTGTATGTTTATCTGAAGTGGAATTTGATTGACTCTCACTTCCTTGAGCAATTTGTTTATAGTTAGCCTCCACCTTTTTAAAAAATATCCAAGATTTTTTATGAACTATGTTTAAAGGAAAATTTGAAAAGGAAAAGTGCATCCTATGTGAGCAATACTTCCTATAAACCATGGTTTTTCTAATTCTTTATAATATAAAGATTAAGTGCGGAAAGGCTGGCTTTTTTCTAAAAAGCAACCTATCAAAGTGGAATTCCATTTTCTCGTTCCTTCCTTAAGAATTTCCAAAGGAGAGTAACTATCCCTCTTCCATCTTAGAGCATAAGAGAGTAGAAAGAAGGTTAGTTTTAATAGAGTTGTTACTGACTACTTACTTCCAAGAATGAGAGAAAGGTAAGAGTGTAGGTGCAAGATAGGCATTAGTTAGTCTTAAAGCTGAAGAACATATAACTAAAGGAGGAAATGCACTTGAATTAACAAAGCCTTGGTTAAGGCTGACCTTAGTTAGTGTTGTATATGAAGAACCTAGAGTTGTACTAGAATTAGTTAGAGTTATAATTGAAGAACCTAAAACTAGATGTGGAGATGCACTAAAATTAACAAGCCTTAGTTAATAGAAATGACTTGTTTTCTAGGATGGCCATTCTTGGATTCCTGATAGGTGTAAGTAGGACAAAGAGAGGAAAGGATAGGATGTGAGGTATTTAAGCCTTATAGAGATGATATGGTAAAAGAAGTAAGAAATCAAGAAGGAAAGAAGGCTTAAATGTTTGTTATCAAAAAAGGAAAAAAAATTTTAGGCAGAAAAACTAAAGCAAGACATAGAAGGGGAGAAAAGATGAAAAAGCCAAAGGAAAGGATAGGGAAGAAGTTGAAATAATTTAGCAAATAAAAAGAGGAAATGACAAGTAAAAGGAGGCATAAAGGTGAGGAAGGAATGGGATAACACGTTCGGGATAAATAGGAAAATTGTAGGAAAAACTATAAAGAACAAAAATTTCACTAAAGAGAAATCATTGAGGATTAGAATGTTGAGTCATTGTGAAGATGGAGGTGTTAAAGAACAACGAATAGGATGTAGATGTTGAATTGAGAGCCAATATTGATGGTAGGCTCCATGGTGAATTAGAGGGAGAGAATAGCTTTTCTCTCATGGTTTTTGGTTTCTCATTACCTAAAGTTTTCAATTCTTTAATTTTAATCTCAAATAGTGTTCTCTTTATATTTAAATTCCAAAAGAATAAGAAAAATCACTCTTAAGATTCACATAAATGGTGTGTACCATGATAATCCTATTTTTTTCGTTGCAACATTGATATAATATTTATACACCCTTTTATTAATGGAGAAACATAAATTATTTATTTAAGAAAATAACTAACGGTAAAAAAAAAACTCTTAGGAAATTAAGTGTAATTAAAAAGATAAAAATATCTTACTCTCTAATTAAATTTTTATAATTTATTCTTACTTATTTAGAAGATCTAAAGCAATTTAGGACACATTTCATACCTTATGCAAGTGAAATCCAAACATATATCCCTAACAAAGTAAACATATCACAAAGAGTTAGCATTAAAACTTATAATGGAAAGGAACTAAGTCAAATCTTGGTAAGAAGAGACTTAGAAATTCCTTTTACTAACCTGGCTAGCTTACATGGGGAACATACTTAAATAAACAACAGAAGAGCATTTAATTTTGATAGAACAAAACAAAATCGCAAACTTAGCAAGGCAAGAATTAGAAGTATTAAGTTTAGGATTAAATAAGAATAGTCACTCATCACTATGCACTGAAAAAATTGGAGTTGTTTTACAATCTTGATTGTTTTCAAAATTAAAATGATTATAATATCTAATTTTGTTATTTGATCATCACGTCTAATTGAAACAAATTAGAATTCTAGTTTTTCATCTAATCTTAAGGATAGTTGCTTTTTTTAAAATTTTATTAATATAATAAGAACAAGTAATTAAATTTTTATTAAATTATTGTGAAATTATCTTAACTTTAATATTTATAATGATTCTAATTTTACAAGAATTAAAATTTGAATTTTATTTCAAATTCCAAGATTTTTCTTAAGAAGTCACTATGAATAAGAAATGTTTTTTTTTCAATTATCTAATATTTCATCAATGCATTTGTCTAAACATTTAAAATTTTCTCCCTCACTGGAACCTTTATACAAAAATTAGCATGCTTGTACTGTTAAATCTTTGTAAGGATGAGGATCAAATAAAAGTGAAGAGAGTAACTTAAACTCCCTCACTTAGAATACCTTCGTATGGTGTTTTTGAGTAGTATAGGTGGAATAAGTCTTACAACTTATTCTAAAGGCTAGATAAGTAGCTACATTTGAAGAAGTTGTGATCTAGTCTCAATCTCATTATTACACAGTTTATATATGAGGTTAAGATTTAATTGAAGCCTGTCTATAGTGCAATTTTTTAACCAAACTAATTTTTCTAAGGGGCCCTTATACCTACAGGTTTGAAGATTGAGATAGCATGATTTATTAGTAAAATTTCCTGAAGTATTTCTCAGCCAAATAATCTTATCTTCCTTACTAGGAGTAAGGGGTACGAAGGATGACGTTCACCAAAGATCGAGGAGCCTCTAAATGAAGATTGGCAACTATGTCCATTATCAGATGACTAACTTTAGCATTAGGAGGAAACAAGTTCCTTGAGCTAAAGATTTCAAGATATAGATGAATAAAGCCTAATTGGGACTAGCTTTCCTAACATAAGCTTGTAATCTCTCCATTTCCAATCTTACATTAAACTCTTTGTGTAGGATCTTTTTAGCTTTTAATATTTTCAAAATAGTATAAGATGAGTCAACTCATAGACTAACCTCTCATAAACTCTTACCATTTAGGTGATGAAAGTGAACCTATTTAGTCCATAGTGATTTATTTTTATTCAGAATTCTCTAAATCCTTTTGATTAGCCTTACTAGTTAGTGGTATAGAATTTATACCCAATCTACCTTCTTAAATAGGTCTGTATATATCTTACCACTTCATCTTAGCTATCCCTTTTTTGTGTACCTTCCTTGACTATAAGAAACTCCTTATCATTTTGTCAATGGTCTTCTTAATTTGCTTTAGTAGAGCTAGATGTGAAGTTCAATGGATGTGAATGTTGGAGACAATTGAAATGATAAGCTATAATCTACCAGTATAAGAGAGAAACTTGTTGCACCAGTTATTAGTTCTCCTTTTTACATAATGAACTAGCTTATGAAAATCTCTGTAGGTAGTTTTTTCTAGTAGTAATAGGGATGCCAAGGCAGGTGAAAGGGAGAGCTTTAATATGCATACCTATATGTTAGATAATTTAGGAATTATGTTATTTATAGATGTTGATAAAAAGGGTTGACTGCTTCATTATTCAAGAAGAGACTTAAAATTTTGTTAAATAACTATAGCAAGTTCATTAAGAGAGAGATTGAAGATGCATTGGCTCCATAGAATGGCAAAAGCTCATTTGCAAACACCCTGTTGGAAAGCTTTAGCTTTAGATATTTAGAGTGGAATAAAAAATTAAGGTTCAATTTGATTAAATAAGAAGTAGGCTTTGTAAGAGACTTCTATACTAGATTTTCCTTTATGATAGTCTTTAGAGAGTTCTTGTGCAATAAGGATATTATCCTTAATATTTTTGCCTTTGATAAAAGCTCTTTGTGGGGGATCAATGATATGCTTTATTATGATTTATATTCTTAAGGCTAGTTTCTTGGAGATAATTTTGTAAATTGTATTACAACAAGATATTGATCTATAATCCCTAATAGATGAGGGATTAAGGACTTTATTACTAAGGTAAATTAGAGTTTTGTTGAGTTCTTTTAATTGTTTTCTAGTTTGAAGAATTCCTAAATAATTTTGATAATATAATCATTAATTAGGTTCTAGATTTTTTTATTAAAAAACCATTCAATCTATCTAGACCGAGTGCTTTGTTAGGATTAATCTCAATTTTACCTTTGCATATAGGTTTGGATAGCTCTACATATTACCATTCATTGATTTCCTTTACAATGATGTCTATAGGATCTGAATAGATGAAATGCTATGGCCCTTAAAACCAAGGAGTCTCTTGAAGAAAGAAAAAAAATTCTTGCTTCAGATTATGAGGTTTATAAACTTTGTTCCCATAAGAGTTAAACAAACCAATAATCTTATTAGTGCTCCTTCTTGATAAAATATTTTTGTCAAAGAAAGAGGAGTTTCACTATTTATGTTTCAACCATTGTATTCTAAATTTTTGTTTTAGGGGAACTGGTATGCTTCAAAGTAGAAGTATAATTCATAAGTGCTACTTTCTCCATATCTTTTTTTGTTTTTGTTTTTGTAGATTGCAAGGGTCTATATAAAGTCGGTATTATGGCTTTTCTAGGAAGGCTTGTTAGTTTAATGTCTCCTCTTCTATTGATATAGAATTCCTTTTGGATAGAATTAAGTTCATCTCTAACTCTAATTAGTTTTTTATGCAATTAAAACTGATTAAAGCCTTGAATTTCAATATCCATCCCTTTCTTGACTGATTTTCAATTATATTTATGATTGAAAATATAATTTAAAATTATTTTATTTCAATATTTTTAAAGAATAAGTTCTTTTTTTAATGTTTATATCTATTCTTTATTGTGAATCAATAATATATATTTAAATCTAATTTTATTTATAAAATATATTTTGTGTTCACTATATATTTAATTTAAAAGATTTATTTATGAATTATTTCCTTTAGGTTAAATACATATCAAGTTTAAAACTTTAATATCCTTTGAAAGATGGTATAATATATAATTGGGTTAACAGTAAAAAAGGTGATCAACCTTTTCACATTTTTTAGTTAAGTGATCAATCTTTTAAAATTTTTAATTGAGTGATTAACGTCTTAAAAGTTAACCAGTTAAATAGAAAATGTTGATTCCATTAGTTAGAAGTTGACAAATCTATTTCAACCTTTCTACTTCTTCCAGTTAATTTTTTAAACGTTAATTACACAATTAAAAAAATTTCAAAGCCTACTGATTTAACTAAAAAGTATAAAAAAAGTTAGATTAATAACCTATTTAAAAGTTTTTAATATAGATTCATCTCATAAATGAATATTTTTACATAATATT
>JAOXYD010075672.1:0-12494 GCA_028565735.1 Pinacopodium congolense
GTTGTAATGGGGTGTAGGTAAGGTATGGCAATAAGGGTTAAGGGGTTACTTACAAGTATTCATAAAGTACCAAGTAAAATGGACACTCAAATATCAATTATGAGATAAGCAATTGAACACAAGGAACTACAACTACTCATTACTAACTAATGCTACTATGTTTTATTCAACATCAAAACAAAGGCGCTTTTATTCAACAATGCAGAAACAACGCTAAACCAAAAGAAAAACAAAATTTTTTTTCTCGTTTCCTTTTTTTTATTTTTTTTATTTTCTCTTTTTTATATAACACAAAGAGATGGAGATAATAGGAGCATATTTTAACAAAAAATGAGTAAAAGTGCCCCTCAAAATATCTCAAAATAGAATACAAAACAAAAGGTCCCTATACAAATGCTTACTCAATACTTAATTAAACTTGTAACAGGGTATGGCTAAAGGATTTTGATGTTTTAATGTAGGGTGATTAATTGAGAAACAATCAGGATAAAAGGCTCAAAGGGGTTTGTAAGGGAAAATTGAGTTGGTGGGACATTTAAGCTAGGGGTTTTAAAACAAAGAATGCCCTGAATCATTTCCATATAGCATGCAACTCGTAGTTTCAAATTGATTCAATACAAGTTCTGAAGGTAATCTTCCCAGGGGAGCATCACACATAAGAAAGAAATAGAATGACTATGAAATGTAGTCATATAGGCTCAAAATCTCACATGTGCTTATATGAAAATCCATCAAAATTTCATGCATCAACTAATCTCTTAAGCATTAGTTATTGACTAGGTTTATGTAACTAACTACTTCAATAAATAAACATGATTCACCTTCCTCTCAAGCAGCCTAATCCAAATTCAAGCATACAACTCAATTCTAAGTCAAACTACTATGAAAAAATTTCATGGTTCAATATTCAACATAGTTCACAATTTGAGTGTAAAAATAAAAAAGTTTAAACTGACCCCACCCTCACACTTATAATGAACATTGTCCCCAATGTCCTAAATCAATAAAAACATAAGAGGATGAGAACAGAAGGACTCCCCTGGATCAATGAGGGTGCAATGACTTGAAAGCAGAAATCATAGCTCTATCTTTGCATTCCTAGAAATAAAACAGACAAAAAGAAAATAAGGTACTACTACAATGGAAGCAAAAAGAAAAATTGAAATAGAAAGGAACCAAAATGAAAGGATAAGGTTTGGATGCCTCTGAACAAGCACTTGTTTAAGGTCATAAGTTCGAACCCTGGCAATCAATATGAGCCAGTGTATGTAGGAGCTTCAAGATCCATGACCTCCACATTTTACACCTAAAATCCCTCAAAGTAAGGTTTGAGACAATGATCATTGACTTTAAATAAAGAGTCATAAATAAACAAAGAACACAAATGGAGAATCTAACCAAAAAACTAAAGAACGAATAAAAGGAAACAAAAAGTAAAAAATAAACAAAGAACAAAAATGAGAAATTTTGTTTCCTTTAATAGATAACAAGAGAAGGATAAATCCAACCTGATTTAGAGGCCAAAGATCTAACACTAACTGATGTGAACCCCAATGGCTTAAATCTGGACACCCACAATAAGTAAGATAGATTCCACACAATGAAACCTAAATCAGGGCACAATAACACAAACAAAGGAATAAAAAGGGATATGGGTGCCATCCTCTAGAATAGATGAGAAAAGGGAATGATAACTTGAGTTTGAACTCCACAAGATTGAATCAACCTTGATAAGTTTGATAGCTCAATGAAGAAACCCAAGAGAAGCTTTCTCTAAATATTCATAAAAAGATGGCAAAAGTTGTTTTTGAATACATCAGATGCATATTTAAATTCCCTAGGTACAAACCTAACAAAAGAAGTGAAAACAAGTCTTGGTTTTGAATACATCAGCTAAATATTTAAATTCCATAGCTATAAACCTAACAAAAGAAATGAAAACAAGTCTATTGGTATTCCCAAGAGACCAAAATTAATACAAACCATCCTTAGTGGGCTACTTAGCCCATTTATGACCTAACTTACTCTTAAATATGCCCACTAAGTACTTGGATTACATTAATAATACTTGGAATGCATGTTCCATTTTCAAGGCTTTTCTTTTGGCCCCATAACTTATTTGGTGAAAATATCTTAAATTAGCCCATTGAGCGCTTCCTTCATCTTCTTAACCCTTGACCTTATAATTGGACCATTTGGAACATACAAATTGTCTTTGGTAGTTGTCTACAAATTGGCTCCTTGGTTCTCATCATAAACAAAACAAAATAAAGACATAGTTGTAATAATTTTATAGGGATGTAATAAAATAGTTGATAGAATGAGAAAACCTCATAGAGAGAAAAACAAAAAGAAAAGAAGGCATGAAATATAAAAAGAGATCATGAGAATTTGGAGGAGGTAGGAGAGAAGGAGAAAATATGAGAAAAGAGAGAGCATAATGTAAAAGGGGAGTTACCCAAGTTTGAAAAGTAAAGGAAGAAGAAATAAGATGTTATGAAAATTGAACAGAGATGGAAAAGATATACTACCATACAAAATAAAATAATGTAAAATAGAAAAGAGAATAGATAGTAATGTTATAGAATTATTATTGCTAATGATACTTATTGTTGTCATCCTGTCGAAGGAGTAGTGTTTCTATTTGAGGTTACTTTTGACTGAATAGCAAAAAGTGTTGGCAGATATATGAGATTTTAAAAACTATTAATGTTTATATTAGTACGTGAGTTATAAAGATGGGCCAAAATTTATTACAATCTTTTGAATTATTGATATAATTTGAAAATTTGAGATTTTTTTTATTCTCATGAATTGATTTGTATTTGATGCTTATTTTTGGATAGGGTTAGGATGGGGTGATTGTGGTGTGATGAAACTTGTTAGTTTAATATATAGGGAAAATTAAATGCTATTCGATAATTTATGTATAAAATTTAATAAGAATATTATATTAAGGTGATCAAGAAGTTATACGTATTTAATAAAATTATGTATATTTTATAAGAATAAAATTTATTATTCATCTAAAGTAAGAGTGTCTAGTCGAAGAATCTTATGGAACAATTTTGTTATCACTACTAATTACTATTTAGTGATTTAATCATAACTTTTGATAGGATTATTCGATTAAGGTGTTTTAAAAGGCTACGGAAATTTATGAAATTTTTTAAAAACATTTAGGAAGATATCTTAAGCTATTATTGGATATTAGAACTTATATTATTGACTAGTTTATTTTGACGTTATTTTCTAAAATGGTATCTAACTAGCAAAACCTAGTGAACTTTTATTTATTTTTTCACTTTTTAAAGTCATTTTGGATTTGGAGAAAATTACTTCGCAAGGGGGGCTTTTACTTGATAGAAAGCCATTCTCAAGGGAAAATCCTATGATTCTACTAGCGTAAATTTTTTGATTTAGGAAAAGTTTTAAGTACATTTTGTACGGATAACAAGTGCATACATTAGTTAGAGTTTCTAGGACATGTGATATATTTCAATTTTTTTATTAAATTTTGTTTCATGCAACTTATATCTATTTTTCAAATTCCTTGATTTTGGAAAATAATTATAAAAATCCTACCTAAGCTTATAATAAATTGGGTTTTCTGGTTAGAACTTAATTTCATCCATTTTTAATATGTGTAAATCGTGCATTATTTGACATAAAATAATATGTTTTTGTATTGATTGTAATTAGGATTTCATGGAGACAATAGTGATACATGATCAATTGTGTGAGGTTATATGTCATGCATGTGATTGGTGCAAGTGTGTGTTTGTATGTGTGTTCTTCTTCTTCTTCTTCTTCTTTTTTATGGATGCATAAAGTGATTTACTTGTGGCCTTTGAAAGGGGTGCAAAATGTGGTGTGGTATGGATATGGATGGTCCGATGAGGGGAGATATCAAATAGTGGATGAAGATAGTATCTATTAATAAATTAGGAGGAAATATCAATTTGTGTTTAGAGTAAGTGCTTGGATCCGAATAACATGTGTGTTTTATGACCTTGAATTTAGTATGTCTATGTTGCATTATTACTTTTTTCACAGGTTTTTGAAGAATTTTCAGTGTCATATAGATTTTGGAGAATTTCTAGTGTCATATAGGTATAGGCAGTAAGATACTGTCATATAGTTGTAGTACAATATATTTTTAGTTTATTCTTGTATTATTTTTTTAGTTCATGTTTATAACCCTATTGTAATTCTATTTCAAATAAGGAGCCCAAAGAAGAGAATGGGGTATTTATGTGGGTTATATGCACGATTCCATATAATTTTATCTTGTAAACATATTAGATAGAGAGTGACCGTGTGTTATTTTGTTATTGTTGAGATTTGGGAAGTGCACTTGTTTTATAAGGATTATGTTCTTGAGTTATTGGATGCTTAGTTATTTTTTATTATTTATGATTTATGGATTATTAAAGCTCTTCCTTGTAGAATTTTGCTAGTTAGTAAGTGTGGTAACTTTAGCCCATTATTGAAACTTGGTTAAATATTTTTATTGGATATCAAACAAGGTAAGAAAATTCTTATAAAACAAAAAGATGAGAAGGGGCACAAAAACTAAGCTCTTTTAATGCTCTTACTAAACTCTTCTTCATCATCTTTACATCTATTTATGAAACTTTTTTTATTTATCGTGGGCTATTTCTCCTAAGGAAAAAAAAATCATCTCCCTATCTTTGCACTACCATTACCACCAATCTTTAACAAAATTGATTTTCTTTTGGTGTTTTATTATCCAAACTAGAATTGATTTTTGGTTTTGAAGAATGAAGGTGTCAATGACTTGGACTTTAATAATGACAATGACAACATCTTTACTTGATGGCAAATTGATGCATTAAAGCACTCATCATCTAATCATCTTTATATGGCTTAATATTATTTAGGATATTAGTGGTTTGTTTTTAAAATGGGTTGTTGACATGCGTGATTGTCTTTAAAAGCTTCATAGGTTCAATGTTATTGGTAATTTCTATACTGATTATTAAATACTATATCTACGTGAATATCCTCTTTAATTCACATAAAGATTGCTTTGGATTATGGTCATTGTAGTTGTGAAGTTCAAGTATGTACTTTATTAAACTAAGAGAGGTTCTAATCAATGTTTTAATGATAACAAAACATAAATACTGGTAATGGTTCATTTATGTTGATGCCTTAAAAAGACAGTAATGGGAAATATGTATAAGAACATATGTTAGAGCTAAAGGATATTAGTAATATCTTACAAATGGAGGATGAGATCATGATCAAGGAAGTTAAGGTTTAGTAAGTTAATCAAAGTAATTTTTATTGCAATTCTTATTTTGGTCATTACAATGCATTAAGGGCTCTTCATATATATGCTTTACATAACATTCATCAATGTATAATTATTTTCCTTTCAAGGATCAAGATTAATTAAGGTTTGATTTTTTAAAAGAAAATCATTTTATCACTAAAACACCTTTAGGGAACTTTGTGAAATATGTTTAAGTGTTCATCAAAAGAATGACTTTAAAAGTTTAAAAGGATTAGAAAAATATTTAGAAAATATTTTTAGGAGCACTGAATGACCAATGTAGCTTAATATTCTACCAATATATTGGTCAATGTTTGTTACTAGTTGTCGAATGTCTTAACCAAGTTACAAATTTTTGGATATTTTGTAAATACTTAATAAATTAGCTTATCAATATAGCATGTTAGTTGATCAATGCGTTTGAGAAATTGAACAATATGATTTAAAATGCTAGAATTTTTATATAGTGAGTTTATAGTATGTCTCTGGTCAATATATTAGTCAATCAATGTGGCATATTAATTTACCAATGTGCTTGAATGGTCAAATAGTAATAGCGAGTTTGTGTTTCTAATAACTAATATTTGTCTCTATCAAAATTTTATGTGTTTATAATGACTACTTTGGGTCAGTAATAACATTTTAGGGCCACTAAGGCTATAAAAACATGTTTTCATTGATGTTGAAGAATTTTCGATGAATTGGGAAAATTATAAACTATAAAATAGTCTAAAGAACACATTTATAAGTGATTGTTGCATTCCTAGATTTTCATTGAGCTTTTGAGCATTGGAGCATTATTGTGAACAAGATAGTTTCAAGTGTGTATTATATTATGGGAACTTGATAATTAGATGGTTTATAAAACTTATTCTTCACTTATTGAAAGAAGATTGTTAAGGTTACTTTTCACCTTGAAAACATATTATATAATGGTTACTCTTCAACCATTTGAAGGAGGATTATAGTGAATTTCTAAGAGAGACATGGAGAGTGGATATAGGCAAGGTTTTTTTGCTAAATTGATATGAATTGATTTGTGCATTCTCTCCCTACTATCTTTTATTTCATACAAATTGGTGTGCTTGATGTTGAATTAAATCGGTATCATCATCATCATCATCATCATCATCATATTAGAATATCATTTAAGGGAATTTTTAAAGTAGCAAAAAACTTTTCATAATTTGATAACACTCAATTCAAACCCCCTCTTGATTGCCATTAGGGAGCAATAAGTGGTATTAGAGATCAGGCTTATCCATTTCATATATTTCTAGCAAAATATCAAGTGAAAATGGGAAATCTAAATGTATTATTTTCATCTAGCCAAGAGGTCAAAACATAGGTAGAGCTCCATTCTTTGATAGAAATTATTCTTTATATTAGGAGATTAAAATATTATTTTTTATGATGATAAAAAGTGTTAATTTGAAGAAAAGAGTTTTTAATAACCAATTTATTCCTACCAAAGTACTAAATGTTTAAAACTTGTTAAAGTAAAAGAAGAATGGGATCATTAAGATAACAAACTAGTATTTTGAATAGCAAATTTGTACCTAGTTAAGTTGTACATCATGAAGAAATGGATTTTGTTGGCCATATGGCATCTGAAAGGGGTGAATTAGGTTCTCGAAAAAAAATTTCTAAGTTAACAAATCTTAAGTTCACAGACAATTATATAGAAGCTACGAAAATTTTAACTGAAATTCACCAAGTTCTCTAACAAATATGTGGAAGTTAATTAACAATTTTATAATAATATAAACAATTATATAATCAATGGAACCAACTATATAAATAACTTGAAATTAAAAGAGTAAGGGATAGAATATGTAAACCAATTTATGTTGGTTCAAAGACATCTCTTTCTCTTACATCCACTCCCCAACAACTTGTTGAGAATTTTACTATCACTTACAAAAAATTACAATTACCTTTTTCATAAGGGTATATGGTAACCATTACAACACTTATTTTTCAATGGGTTCTAGATAACCCCTGTCAACTTTCACTTTCAATATTTTCTCCCAACAAATCCACTTTCTTAAATATACACTTCTCACAGACACATTTAAAATATGTCACTCTTTGACCAACTAAGATGTTTAGGGGGTTAAAAACATAATGAAAATGAATTCATAATTAAAATAATAAATACTTCATAAAATTGATATAAAGTTAACGAAAAATTTCACCAAAATCTAATAAGTCAAAGCTTAAATATCTTATATACTTTTCTTACATTTGTTGGATCAAAATAACACACATGATAACTATTTATAGGTAAGAAACACCAAACTAACTGTTTATGACCATTCCAGAACATTTTAAAACAATTAATTCATTTCTGTTGGAATCTGACCAATGTTTCATGTTTTAGATCTTGATGGTTTACTAGTACTTACACTAGTCGATTAGTGCACTAATTGGTCGACCGAACTTGATCAATTAGTCTAACTCTTAGACTGGTTTTCACGCCTTAATTCATACTGAGTTCAATCCAATTTCATTCTTAACTCGTTAATACACATCCAAATTATATTAAAACAATTTTTAACATCTCCAACAACTTATTAACAAAATTTTAACACAATGACATTTATTCACACATCCTTTAATCTAATATTAACCTTAACAATTTATCCTAATATTTTTAACAACATCTTTTCACTTATTTTTTAACACAATCGCATAGATTGGCTCATTTGAATCTTATAGTTCATCCTATCATTTATAGTTACGTAATTTCACAAATTTTTTAATCAATTAGTTCATTTCCTTTCAACACACAAGTTTTATGATAATCACGTACTTTAACATATTCACTTATAGCTTAATCTAACAACCATTCACGTATACTCGAATCAATTCAATTCAAAATATTTTTCACATATCCAAAGGATCTTTAAAACCATTCACATACAATTCATCTTGATTATGCATGCATGATGTCAGCACATTAGGATTGTGGAAAAACTAAATTGACACTTACATTAAATACTTATAAAAACGTAACCTATCAAATTCACTATCTTAGAGTTTAATCTTCCATCCATAAACTTGATAATCAAGTAAGCACTACTTTAGCTTTAAATCTCCTATTTCCATCTTGGTCTTCATCCAACTTCAATTTTGCTGCAAAATATTTTTTTTCAACTCCAAGGCTCTAACATGCATCTCTATAACACATTTTCATCACATTTATCATTCCGACACATCAAACACACTAAAACCATTAGTAGTAATTTTTTTCATCATAAAAAGGTGGAACTACTCTTGATTCAAAAAATTCAATGGAGTTTATACATGTGAGATAGCTTTTGAAAATTGGAATCTATTGGAATTCACTCATAAAGGTATTAATCAAACTACCATTAATGCTAAACATTGTCAATGGTCTAAAAGTTGCCATTAATGCTCGACATCAGAGACCTCAATCGTGGTTCTTAAATAGTACCATTAATGGTATTGTTAGGCATTGATAAATGTCTAAAAAACGTTATTCTATCATATAATCCAAGGAAAGTCAAGGCTTTTCACTCTAAGTTGATTTAAAACCTAATGTGGTTGAATTTAAGAAGAATAATAGGTTGTATTTAATCCATGTAATTATCCTCCCCTTTGGCACCATTTTGGCAGCTACCTTAGCTCCTCTTAGTTTTCTTCTTAATTAAGGGTTTTTTACTTTTTTATATTATATTTGAGTATACTCTTAGAAATAGTGTTCTAGATAAAGAAATACTTTATTTTCCTTTGGTTTTTATTGTTTGTTTCTTATTCTTTCCTTAGATTTCATGTTATTTCATTTGGATTTACTTTTAATACTTGTTGAACCTTTAAATACATTTAAATATATTTTTGAATCTTTTCTTGTTGTATATTTACTTTGTTATTCCATTATGTTTCTTTAGTTTTATTTTCTATTTGTGTTAATTTCATTATGTTAGGTTAATTTTCTTTGGGTTATAAGATATTAAGGGATAAATGGACTACGATTGTGAGATCTAAATTAGGTTTTAATGGATAATGTGTTTTATTTATGTTAAGATAAAGTCAAAACTTTGATTAAATGTCAAGAACTAGAGGTTATCTTATAGGATTGATCACCCTATTTGTGATTTGTAGTTTGAATGCTAGGTATGAGCTTATGATCCGCAATTTTCATTATTTAATAAAAAAAGTAGTAATAGGTTAATCAAATTTGTAATAAAAGCTTAATCAATTTAGCCTAGTATTTTGCTTATTTAAGTTATATGATCCATGCTTATAAGCACTTGTATGATTATGGCTTAAGTTAACTATTTGCTACTGCTTAATACTACCACACCTTTAAATCTAAAAAAGTTGTTATAGGTTATCGTCTAGTTAGGGGTATTTTCAGAGCTTGTTAGATTTACCTAAAATTTGAGGAACTAAAGATGCAAGAACTTTTTTGCATATATAGGTTAACGTTTTAGCAAGAACATGATTTACACGCTATCAATTATCAATTATATTTCCTAAGTCTTAAAAATATCTTCTACCCAATTTTATTTCATAGTTATCTACTCTTAATATTTTGTGCTCTTATTTTAGTTGTGTTAATATCATTAGTTTTATTTTCTACATATTTTAATTTAATCAAATTAAGGAGTTTTGTGCAACATTAGAAATAGTAAACACTTAACATTTCTCTTTGCAATCAACCCTAACTCACCCTTCTACCAAGTTAGGGGGTTAAGTTAAGCTATTATTATTTGGTAGGCCCACGATAGCTTTGCCAAATTTTTGGTGTTATCATTAGGGAACTATCATTAGTGCTTTATTATTTATTTTATTATGGATATTTCAGTTTTTGACCTTTATCACCTTGTTGTTTATTTGCGTATGCCCCACAGTTCTTTTAAGTATCAAAGATTGCGTATGTTTGCTACAAAAAACAAAAGCATTTTCCTTTTTCCCTTCAATCCATTTTCACTTTCTCATGTGAAATATGGCATGATGTCAAACTAAAGGGCTTGAGCTAAAGACCATAAACAAGTGCTTGTTGGGAGGTAACCTAACCATTCCTTTCATTTTTCTGTCTTTTTTTCCTTTATAAATATGAATTTAATTGATTTCTATTTGAGAGTTTCTACTTTGATTTACTTGTTTTGTTTGTAGGTATAAAAGTGGCTATAATCTTTTTCACCAAGGACTTTTATGGTCTACATAAGTTAAAGGCGTATTCTTATTCCCATTCCATCTGTTGTGCTAACTTTGGTTTTTGGAAACTAGGTATAATGTTTAATTTAAGTATAGCGATAGGGAATTAAGACTCAAATTTCTTATACTTGATTTTTTATGAGTCTAAAGGTGATGATTTGAATGTTTCATCTTAATATGATTGATGGGGATTCAATTTATATGATTTTTCATAGTATTTTGATGTATAATTACTCTTATTTTAATGTTTAAATGTTTAACTTATATTCTAAATTATTTAAATTGAAAATTAATCCCAAAACAAAGAGAAAATTGTGAGAAAGGAGTGCAAATGGAGTAAAATAGAACCTAATCGTGGGTCTGAAATAACCCATGTTTGAGTCCCTACAGACCCACTTTTGGGTCAGGATTTAGAGTTAAATGCAAATAGCTAAATGATGCCATTTAAGTCCTTTCCAAGTGTCATTTAAGTAGTTGTTGTTACTTTTCTAGCTAGATCTTTAGCTTTCACTTGCTCTACTCATATCCACTTAGTCTAGACATATATATTAAGCTCCAAAACCCATTTTCATAAATAAAGAACCAAGTTTAGGTTGCTAAAATCATATCTTAGTCTAGGATTTTCTTCTTGTTTCTTAGTGTTAGGGTTTTGTTTTTGTTTTCTTTTCTAGCTTTGTATTTGGTAATTTTAGGTTATTCTTAAGGATTATAGGGGTTTATATATTGATTAAAGACCACATTACGATTTGGAGCTTCATTTGGTTCAATCTAAACCCTTAAATCACTTATTTCTTACTCGTTATCTACATATATTCAAGAACATGCTGCTTAAGTTTGATTCTTACTGTTCTTTGATATATATGATATTTTAATATGATTTCTTGCTATCAACAAGTTACTAGATGCCTTGATTGAGTTCCTTCATAGTGGATGCTAATAGTTATTTATTTGAAAACTTAAAGCTTATCTTATCTTGATAACTTAAAATAAAGTCATTAGATGATTAAAGATTTAAGAAATCTACCTTAATTGTTGGATAAATCAATAAGCAATGTGATTTAAATAAATGAATGGACAAACTTTGATTTAACTTTTTTGAGAAATCAGTAGTAGATTAATCAAGAGAAGTCATGTATAAAGTAAAAGTAAACCATTCCATTAAGGTTGACACAAGATGAACCTAAGGAGAACCTAAATAGGATAATCCAAAACAAAAAAGATTAAATATTAACCTAGATCAAAATATTTATAAGTTAAAACAAAAAACAAAAAACTAGAGATGCGACTATCCAAAAGATAGTAAACTAAAAAAATAGCAAAATAAATAAAAGCTATGTTGAATATTCTTTTTGCTTGATGTAAGCTACTAATTGAACTAAAGCTTTTGACCCAATTCCTTTAGATTGCCTCTCTTGGCCTAATCTTTCATATTTAGCTCTTTTCCTTCTTGTGAAATTCATTAGATCTTCAGTTTCCTCAAAAAACATCTTGAATGAAGGAAGTTAGTTGAAATAAGAAGATTCATGTTCAGATTTAAAAGTCTGATTAAGAGAAAAATATTTCCAATAACCTATGTCTTTGAACTTTTGAATCCATAATTTTTGAAGTAGATCAAATGGAAGACTACTTGATTCAATTTACACTGGAGTTGTATCACTTTTAGTTCTTCGTGTAATTTTCTTCTTCTTGTTAAAATAAGTAACAAAATGATCTTGATGATCCACCTTAATTTATTGTAGTAACTTTTCTTTCCTTCCATTGATTGGCTACTCAGGTAATCAAATAAATTTCTTTTCTTCAGCTACACTAGTTACCTTACTGGATCTAATGTGATGAAACTACATAATGATAAGCTCATCGTAAGTTATCAAATAATAAATTTCTAACTATCTAAACTATGTAGTAATGGTGAGCTAGGGTCGAACCATAGAGAGTTGGAATGCAAATGTTATTTCAAATGTTGCAATCAAGAGAAACTAAAACACCCTGAATAGATGAAAGCTAG
>JAOXYD010075681.1:0-12493 GCA_028565735.1 Pinacopodium congolense
TTTTTGGCTCCAATCTTGATCTTTTAAGCTCCAAACTGCAAATCAAACATTATGGGACATAAATTAAACATTTAAACGCAATATAGGGGTCATAATGCATGAAATTAACTATCAAAATCATATCAATTTTGACCCCTATCAATAGAGAAACACTTGAGAACTGTGGGAAACAATAAAGAGAGGGAGGGGGTAATAATGAAGGTAGAAGAAGGGAGGAATAAGATTTTGGTCCAAACAAAATGATTTCAATTTAGGGTGAAAAATGTGACATTAATCGAGAAATAATAGCGCTTGAGTGCAAGTATAAAGGTGTCATTAAAAATGATGTTGATATTCTGGAACTCATTTAATGCATGGCTATAACGGTGGATTGATTAGCATATATTGACACCATTTATTCTTGTTATACATCCTCTTACTTTCATTTTCCTACAATCTTCAAAACTCACTAAGGTTAGTAATAAAAGGATTATAAATTTTGATCAAACATATAAAACTAAAAAGATGACAAAACAAAGATAATTACATAAAAAGAATAAATGGAAGAGAAAGCAAAAGTAATAATTAGGTTACCTTCCAACAAGCACTACTTTATTATCTTTAGTTAGATGAGACTATTAAGACCTTATAGTTCTTAAGATTCAGTAGTTTTTAAGGCCACCACTCGATGAAAATTAGTTATACGTCTATATGTATTTTTTAATACTAAATTGCAAATACATTTATCTCCTCTTTGTCTCACTAAAACTAAAATCTTTATGATTTATCTTTAATGCACTTGCACAATAGACTGAACATAGCTTAGCCTCTCCTATTTTTACTCCAGTGAAATTATAAGAGTCAATAGTTAATGAAGAGTTTGTTATATTAAAAATTTTTAAAACCACTTCCTCATCTTAAGGTTTTAAGATGAATTTTCCTTCTTATACATCCGCTTTTACTCTTGTAGTGACCATGAATGATCATCCCAAAATGCTATACATTTGTCTTTCTTTATATCCTAGATAAGAAAATCTATTAGAATGATAAACTTGTTGAATTTTATAAACACATCTTTTATGATTCCTCTTGAATAAGTAATGGATCAATCTGCTAGCTATAATAAATAGTAGTTGGTTTAGGCTCCTCTAATCATAGGCTTCTAAAAATAGACATAGGAATTAAATTAATACTATCTCTTTGATCCATCAAAGTCCTACCTACTTGTAAGTTACTAATAGTGTAAAGGATATGAGATACTAGGCTTTACTAGTTGAATATTTAGATCTGCAAGAAGTATAGGTTGCTCCTCTTTATCAGTTGAATCATTTTTTTGTCCTTTCTTATCTACCCCACTTTCCTTGTATGTGCTCTTATCTTCAACCATGTTTTTCTTCTTCTTATCGACATTTTGCAACTCTTTTCAACTCCTCAAGATATAGCCTTTACCTGCTCTCTATAATTGACTTCTATAGTATTGGACAATTTATTAGGTAGCCTTTCATTGAGTCTAGGGTGGTTCTATATATGTTTTAAGGATGAAAACCTTTAATATTAATAATTTATATTTTTTTTATGTTTTAAAAATATTGGTTTGAGAAACATGATTTAGAGCACAAGAAGAAGCATTAGAGAAAAAGTGGTGATGGATGAAGAATAAGTTAATGGAATTAGGAGTATTAGAGAAAAAGTAGTATTTAATTGAAGATTAAGTTAATGGATGAAAGTTGAAGCACCAAGATAAAAAGAGTTAACAATTTTTGGTTTGTATTTTCACTATAAGACTCATATTGATTTTCCATCATGTTAAGAGATCTAACATCATGCATCTTGCATTTATGATTAGGGATTTTGCATATATGATTTATGATCATGAGGCATTGTGTATGAATGATTTTTAAAGATCATTTTGATACATTAAAATATTTTTAGGGAATTAGTTTGATGTGTGTGTATTAAGATGTGATAGGGTATAGTTTATAGCGTTTTAGAGCATGATTTTTAAAAAATTGTTTACCCTTATTTCTGTGATAAATTTTCTAATTTATGTGTTTCATTTTTTTTTATGTAGTAATGAAACCATTATTATCATATTTTAGCCACCGTTAAAGTCACGACAGAAAGACAATGTGGATAATAAATAGTTCCATTGATATTTTATTCCAATAACTGTTGAAGTCTTTAGAGGCATGTTTTAGAAAATAATCCAAGCAAAAATTAGAAAATTCACTTACAAGTCAACCCTAAACTTATATGGGAGGTATGTAAACAACCTTTGGAGAATTGTAAAAAATAATTGCTAGACTTTATTTAGGTTTTGTTCACTTTTCATATTAGCCTTAGGTTTTCAGTAGTTTTTTTTTCCTATCAATAAATTGTATTAGGTATTACAAGTAACTTTTAAGGATTCAATAGCTTGGAGCATGCGATTCAAAGTTAGAACCTAGTCGGGAGGGTGCTATGATGTTTTGTAAACTTTTATTTCATTGTATCTTACTTTATTTTCATTTCAATCAATAGACATGTTTTATGATTCATACTTTGCTTTCATTGATTAATAGGTGCAACTATACTATTTATCAGCCAAAGCTAGGTTAGTATATGTTTTAATTGAGTTATTTGAGATGATTTGTATGTAATTTTTATTTATTTTAGTGGTTAATTCTCAATTGTAAGCTGGCCACTTGAGTCATATATAACTAAGGATTCGAAAAACCTACCTTAGATATTGGTAAAATCAATAAACAATGTAGTTTAAATTAGTGAATGACCAAACTCTAAATAATTATAAAGGTCTTAATTCTAAAACAAGGAATTTAGGACCAAATTTATTGATCTTTATGCCTATTACCTAACTCTATTTAATGACCAAATTACAAGATATGATTAATAGAGATAGGGCATAGTCTTAACCCTAACTATGTCTTGATTTTGAAAAGATATCTAGATTACATAGTACAATTGTTTTTAACTCAATTAAATCATTGAAACTTGAAAAACTTAGCAATACATTTGACTTGGTAATTATCCATTACATTTTGATTCCTTTTACATTAATTTAAAGTGATTTAGTTAGTTTAGCAATTTATAATTTAATTAATAAACCAGTTTGAGTTACTTAGATAATTGTAATCTAAGAGATCTAGTTGTTGAATTTAAATCCTCTTGGGATGAATACTTGGACTTAATTTAGATCCACTATATTACTTATTAACATATATACATGCCTTAAGTTGTTCTTAAGTTAAAATTTTATTAAAAGAAATAAAATAAGAAAGACCATAATAAGATTTTGGTCCCATTGTCAGGAACTTGCACTAGTGATGCTAGGAATAAATCGATCTTAATTAGTTTAGAGGTTGTTTTAGGAATAAATCGATCTCAATTAGATTAGAGGTTGTTTTTGCTGTTTTTATTATTATTTCTCTTTTTATTGAATTTTCATAGATTATTCCCACATTTTCCTTATGGTTAGTTTTTTTTCTTGATTTTTCTTGAATTTTGTTTTATTTTTTTGTTAATTAGTTTTATTTTTTAAAATATTTATTTCTTAGTTTTATATGCATACATGGGCTAAAAGCTTAAAAAACTTGATTTTAACATGGAGCTAGAGTAAACTATACATAGACATATAAAAAGGACTCAAGTAGGCATGTCTAATATAGTAGAGGTAAAGATAATCAGTGAGGATCATTTAGAGTTGGAAACTAAATTCTTAGAGACCGAACAACAAGAACACATATTTGCATAACCTTAGGGAAAATGGAGAGATCCTACAATGATGGACTAAGTTATGGAAAATAGAGGTAGACCTTTGATTAGCATAGTTAGATCTAGGGTTGACTTAAACAATTTTGAGATCAATCATGGGATTATTTTTGTTGAATCAAGGGAGGTTTCATCTTAGTTTGACGATGACAAAATAGCTATATTACTAATGTTATAATTAAGTGTATTGAAAGATGTATGTTTAGAAGAACTTTGAGTGTATTTGCTTAAGGAGTCTCGAATCTTAAGTGGAATTTATAAAAATTATATGAAGATATAAGCTATCAAAGAAGCGAATTAATTTTTTTGATATAGGTTTTCCTATGTAAATTTTATTGTAAGTTTTACTCTATTCTTCTTTTTGGTTATTCAAGAGGCTCGCTCATGCATACCTACATTTATGACTTAAAAAATGCATGTAGGTGCATAAATCAAGAGAACCTATATGTTTTATTATGTGTATGTGGAAAATTATCTTGACGTGTGATTTGGTTGAATAAAAATACATGAGTTAATAAGGTTAGTAAAATAGTATGAATTGAAAATTAGTAGTTTAAAAATAATTACATGTTTGATTGTTTATTTGGGATGGCTTAACATTTGTTGGAGGTTGTTTCATTTTTTGTGTTTGTTGGATTACTAATTTTAGATATGTTATCGACCAATATGAGTTGGTCGACCAAATGAGAATCACTCAACCACATAGAGTTTACCAGTCAATCAAATGATAAGGTTAGTCAATCGAACATCATCAATCAGTCGATCAAATGTTATGAAATTAGAAGCATAAGATTAGGAATAGTCATATTTTGCAACAGTAAAGTGATTATTTGATTATAACATTGGGGATTTGGTAATCAACAGCTAAATCATTTTATGTTGGGTATAAATAGATGTGTTAGCAAATTTGTTTTATGAAGGATGACAATCAAGTCTTCTAAGCTTACAAAGAATTATCCTTAAGTATTCCTAGTGTTTTAATGTTATTTGTGTGAAATAGTGCGAGGCTTTTTAGTATGCATTCATCAAGTATTGTGAGAGCCTCTTCTTTATACCTAAGCGACTAGAGTAAAAAAATTTTAAGTGTTGTTTTTGGTGAGATTGTGAGGCTATTCTTCAGCCTTAGAAAAAAAAGAGAGAAGGTTATACATATGCTGTAAAAAGGATCTTATAATTCTAACATGGTAATTCTTGATTGCTTGAATAAAATCATCTCAACAAATTGTATCAAGAACTAGACGTAGGGGAAAGTCGACTGCTCCTAATTAGTATAAATCAGTGGTGTATTTCTTCCCCATACTCTTTTAATTTTACACACTTACTTTACTTTTTCTTTTTAATTTGATAGCATCATCTAGCTTCTACATTTGATAAATTTGTTTTTTGCATCTTGAAAGTAATTTTTATCACCTAATTCACCTCCCTTAGGTGCCATATAGGCCTAAAAATTTCCATTATTATGGCTTCATAGTTTGGAGGCTCAACTTTTGTGGACTCGAATACCTATTTAGAGACATTCTTAGATACATATGACCTATTCAGACATAATGGGATTTCGAAAGATGTTGTTAAGCTTAAGCTATTCCCTTCTCTTTAAAGACAAAGTTAGAGCCTAATTATTTAACATTAGACCTAGTTCGATCACTAATTTGGACAAATTGATGAAGCTCTTCTTAACTAATTTTTTCCTACCAGCTAAGATAGCTAAAATGAAAATTGAGATTACCTCACTTATCCAGTTTAAGAATGAGAGTCTATACAAGACTTGAGAGATGTTTGGGGAAATTCTATCTAAGTTCCTTAGACATGGGTTTAGTATGTGGTAGCAAGTAGATATTTTTTACACTAGAGTCCCATTCTCTACCCATAATATAGTGAATGCTATTATTAGGGTTGATTTGAGGAGGAAAATCCTAGGTCAAGTGTACAAGTTTATTAAAGAGATGGATACAAATAGTTTCTAGTATCATTTTGAGCATCACCTTAGGAAACCATATGGAGCTCATGTAATTGATGATAAAATAGGCTTAGTGACTCGAAATCAAGTTTTTAACAAGAAACTAGATATTTTGGTGAGCGAAGTTGGTAGTAGTTTATTGAGAGGCCAAGTAGTATGTGAGAATTGTGGTGGTACCTCCCATACATCCTTAGAATGTTAAGTAGAAAGTTCTTTTACTTGGGACTTTAGTAAGCCTATCTCATAAGAAACTTTAATAGGCAAAGAGGAGACCCTTACTCTAACACTTATAATTCTAGGTGGAGGAACCATCCTAAATCTTCTTGGAGTAGCAATAGAGAGTGCCACCATCTAGCTTTAGAGTCAATACCCTTTAAGGACTGATGAGTCTAAGTGTTATAAGGCTTCTAACATAATTGAGGAGAAGATCAAGCCTAATGACATAGATTTTGACAAGAAGATGAAGAACTTAACCTAATTCCAGTCTTATATTTCACTTGATTTATATACAAGTTCGATTTTTATAAACAAGTTGAAGGTCTTGAAGAAAAATTATTTGAAACCCTTATGATGTTTTAATGGCATTGTCTAGCTAAATACATAAAAGAAGTGTTTGTTGGGAAGCAACCCAACCTACAAATTGATTTTCTTTAATTGAACAGACATTTTCCTTTAGTTTTATATCCCTTTAATTAGTTTCTTTAGGTTTTATCACCTAGGATCTATCATTTTAGAGCAATTTGGAAGTGCAATCTTATGCTTAAGTTTAGTTGTAAATTAACGCTTAACTTTATAGAGAAAAATGTTAAGCATCACATCAAAGATCCTCTATAATAGTGTCATTATAGTCTACCTAACCAATCGTTATAGTGTAATTAGGGTAAAAAAATACAATTCATCAATGACGTTGTTATAGTCATTATTAACCATTGTTGAGCTTGCATTTCGAGTAGTTATGACACTACTTTGATAAAAACACTAATCTCATTTCTTTTTCTTCAACTTACCCCTCACTTACTGTTATTGTTCAACCAAAACCCACGTTCTCCTCCTAACAACACCCATTTTCACCTGTGCTAACCTAAACCTGCATCTTTTAGCCTTTTTCTTCCACTTAGCAACCTTTAGTGCCCATAAAGTCACCTTTTTCTCTCAAGTTCACCACCCTTAACCTCTTTTTCAACACAAAACTATTGCCACCCTTCAATCTCTTGATTAATTTTTATTATTCTTTCACTATTTAAGCTAACCCATTTACACTATTATACTCACTACGTCAAGAATTATCTTTTAGGATTAGAGTTGTAGTCAATTATCATCATCATTAATAATGGAATATGTTGGCAATAGTAAAAATATTCCTGTCATAGTCAAGAGAATTCTCCAATGATTTTTAAGCACATTCAAGTCTATTTCTGTCACTTTTTCATATAGTTTTGACATAGATGTCTCTGAAGTCATTTCTAGCATCAATTTTAAGGAAAAGGCCTACTTTTGAAGATGCTCACTTTATTACAAGGGAGAATGAATATTGGCATGAGGCTCATAGTGGCAAATATATTATTATGGAGTGCTTAGTGGCCCATAAAATTGGTCTCTTCTTTTAAATTAGGCCTTCTTCTTCAACAACTTCTTAAACTTCCATATTAGGAGGGTAATTTCATCTTCACTATAATCTTCAATTGATTCCTCATCACTTTGTTCCTCACTTATGGCTTTAAAGGCCTAATTATTCTTTTTGGTGACAACTTCATCCTCCTTGGTCTCCTTATGCTACATCTCACACTTAAAGAGTGAGATAATTAATTATTCTAATGGAAGCATACTAAAATCTTTCACCTCTTGGATAGTAGTTATCTTTACCTCCTATTCCTTAGGTAAGGATCAAAGATTTTTTCTAACAAGATGAACATTATAATAAGAGTTTTATAGACCCTCTAATGCATTAATGATGTTAATAAATGTAGTATACATGCTTGAAATACTCTCACCTTAATGCATGGAAAACAATTAATATTGATGAGTGAGCATAGAAAACTAACTTTCCTCACTTAATTAGTTCCTTTATGTGTAAACTTAACTATGTGTCAAATTATGTGAGCCGTCTCATTGAAAACCTATTAAACTCATTCATATTAAGTGCATAAAATAAAATATAAATAGCTTTATTGATTAATGAAATTAAAATTTTATCATCATTTATCAACTTTTCTTTAATCTTAGGTACTTTTTAATCATTGACAACCTTTTTACAAATGTATGGGCCATAACGAACAATATCCCATAGTTTTACATTTTCTACCATTAGGAAAATTTTCATCCTAGTATTCTAATAAAGATAATCATTTCCATTAAAAAAAGGCGGTCTACTAATGTTTTTCCCCTTTTGACTAAATGAACCTATCATGTGTGAATTGTGCATTTAGAAAATTTTCTAAATTAATCAACCTAATCCACTTAAACAAGTTTAACTAAATGCAATCTCTACACCAAGATTCAACCTAGAATGATATGCCAATTGTTATGCTAATATAATCTTAATATTTATAGAGGTTTAGCTAACCCAATTTAGCCTACATCCTCTCTCCAATAACAATGTCGAAAATTTTCACTAACTCATAATAATAAGTTCAATCTTCTTCTTTTAGTGAAGAGGAACTTTTACCACTTAAATCTTCTTTTTGGAAGGTGAAGAGGAACCTTCAACAAATCTTTTTCAAGGGAAAGAGGAGCCTGTACAAGATTAGCCAATCTAATAATACAAAAACCCAATATGAATACAATATTTCAAAACTTGGTGTTTACGACTTTCTAAGATTAAAATTTAATAAAAAAATTGCATTTTGTTTGAAAAAAAAGAACTATTTATATATATTGTTCTGAAGGTAAAAGAGATTTTTGAAATATTTTTTACTTGATGAAGAATAGAAAACATTATATTCAAGAAATAAGGAAAATATTATTGCTGATATTATGCTCAACTGGTCAACCAGTGACTGATCAACTCATTGCTTACACTAATCAACCAATGGCCTCACATTTTCAATTCATATCTTTTCAATCTTAATTCAATTCAATGAAGTAACAACCCATCCCTTAAATTAATTTTAATACCAAGACATGAAAATTAAGATAAAAAAACATAAAATGTCTTAGTTCATAACCAATTTAGTAATTTTGACACATTTTGGTTTTAAAACAATTTAAAAACAATTCATACACCTTTCAAACTTGTTTGCATAAGTTTTAAACCATATTTTAAGGTTGTTTTAGTAACCAAATTGATTCAATTGCCTTAAACTTAAAATTTAATCTCTTCAGTCAAAATTTATATAACTTTAAGTCTTATGAAATGTAATATGAAAATTTTAAGCTTAAAGATTATATAAACTTCAAGAAAAACTTACAAACATGTTTAAACTACCTAACTAAAAGTCTTAGAGCTTCCATAATTCTTGTTTTTCCATTTATTTTTCAAATTTGGCCTTCAAGTCGAAGATTTTAACTTTGAATTAATAACCAAATGTACTTAGCTTTGAAACTTATACTAAAAACCCAATTTATTAGTAAAATTCATGTTTTGATATCATCAAAACAAATATTAGAACCTTCCCTGATTCAACACTCTAGAAGATGTTTCATGGGTTTTTCATTCTTTTAAGGGTTGTTTTTATCATCCCTCACATTAGTAACGTGGTTTAGATTTAATGTTCAAAAAACATTGCTTTCCATGCTTACTAATGAGGATCTTTATAGATTTGGGAGTCAACTTTAAGGGTGAGGTATTGGTGTAGCCACTTGGTGTGATAGTGATCCCATATGCCACACTCAAGTTGTAAAAGCCTGTGAGAGTTAAAGGTCGACGATGCATCCTTCAGGTGAAGCCATTGGGCATGGATAAGGAAGCTAAGCATCCCACTACTCCGAGTATTGCTCTTAAGGGGAGTGGTGGTAAGGACGCATATTTTGAGACACCCTTTAGCTTATAGCCTCCATCGATATTCATTCCTTTTACTCTTATACGTTTTTAGTCACCTATTAGTGTTATTTTGGAGATTATTTTGAGGATGGAGCATGTTATGGCTGACATGCAGGGTTAGATGAATCATATGTACACTCAAATGGGTCATATTGAGGGTTAGATATATCGTTTATATGATCATCTAGAGTCTTAAAACTTTAAAGTTAGGAGTTTTATGACTATACATTTTCATTTAGTTCATCTATGTTATTTTTGTTCTTTTTTTATTCCTTTTTGTATTCCATTTTCCTTTATATACACTTGATGATATTTGTGACAGTGGAGTTTTCTTATCTTTTTGTGTCTCTTTTAAATTTTTAACTTTTATTTTAAATCTTTTTTATTAAGTTGCAACAATCTCCCACATATTTAAATTTCTAGATATAGATGTTATGTATCAATTGGGGGAGTATTAATATTCCCATTTTCCTTTATCATGTATGTTTTCTTTTTGAACATTAGGGATATTTTTTTTTAGTGTGAGGGAGGGAACTAAGATCTAATTTTCTTACACTTGATATTATTGTGAACCTAAGGGCATATAAATTTTATCATAATTTTCTTAATGGATAATAATTTGTGAAAATTGTTTTCTTTGAAAACATAAGTTATTTTCTTTGATAATTCAAAGTGCTATATGATCAAGCAGGAGTGTTGATGAAGAAATGAATTTAATTTGCTTTGTGACTTTGAAAGATGAATACTTGATGAACATTATGATTTTCTATATGTAAAATGGATATGCATAAGGAATTGTAGCTTCTTTTAAACATTTTTATCATAAAATTAATTAAATAAATAAAACAATACATTTTTTGAGTGAATAAGTAAGCAAAATTTAAATTCACTTTGCTGGTTTTATACTAATAAAAAAGTTAAAGTTAAAGAATGGTGTTATTAGCAAGTTGATGATGGTGACCTGCTTAAGTAATAGGAAGTATTCATGACAAGGTGTTTAACTTCATGTAAAAAGAGTAGATGATTTCTATACCAAGCCTTCAAAGCTTATAATTAAGGTTTATATCTCTTAAATAAATAAAGGACATGAATGTACTTGAAATTTGAAACATGTTATTTTGTATCTATTCAATTTATACATTGAATTGAATTTTGTTAATTAAGCTAAAGTTTATAGACGCATGGAGTAAATTGAATTCAATTGCAAATTAGTATGAGTAATTGGTTGCATAGCATCTTGATGGCCCTTTACAATTGAATGACTAGTGAAGATGTTCCAATGGTTATATTTGATGAGATTGATAATTTTCCTATGATAATTTCCTAATTGAGATTAGATGACGAATTTAGTTGCTTAAGGACAAACAATATGAGGGAATTGATAGGTGTAAAGTTGATAGCATTTTAGAGCATGATTTATTGTGTTTTATCCCTATTTTAGTGTTAAATTGTTCAATTTATATGTGCTACTTTTTATTTTGTAGGTTTATGCTAAGGAAAGGAGATTTGTGTGAAAAGGATCAAGTGCAATGTATTCTCTAGAAGAAAAAAATGTGTCCTTAATGATGCCATTACTATAATCTTACATGAGTGATAAATGGTGCTATTGATATTCGATTTCGTGGTTTGATAAAGTCTCTAGAGGCATGTTTTAATAAAAAATCAAAGGACATAATGGAAAATTTACTCATAAGTCAACCCTAAACTTAAATGGTATACATATAAGCAATCTTTGGAGACATGAAAAACAAATTTCCAGTTTTATTCAATTTTATTCAGTTTTATTATTAGATTTAGGTTTTAGTATTTTTTTCTTTCAATAAATTATATTACACATTCAAAGTAGATTTTAAGGATTCAACGAGTTGGAGCACTTGATTCAGAGTTAAAACTTAATTAGAAAAATGTTCTGGTGTTTTTCTAAAACATTTAATTTCATTATATCTTAATTTATTTATGTTTTAATCAATAGACACATTCTTTTAATATATTTCATGCTTTAAGTTCATTGATTAATTTGTGTAGCTAAATTGTTTATTGCTAGGGATACATTAGTGGATGTTTTAATTAAGTTAGTTTACATGATTTATATGTCAATCTTTGTTTATTTGAGTGATTAATTCTCTATTGCAAGTTGGCCACTTAGAATAGAGTCATATAAAAATAAGGATATAAGAAATCTACTTTAGATATTGGAAAAATCTATAAGTAATGTAGTTTAAATCATTGAATGACCAAATTCTTGTTAATTGTGAGAATTTTAGTTCTAAAATAAGGAATTTTAGGATTAAACTCCTTGATCTTAATCCCTATTAGCTAAGTTTGTTGAATGACAAAATGACAAGATAGAATTAATAGAGATATGGTATAGTCTTAACCCTAATTGTGTCTTGATCTTGATAAGATATCCAGATTAGGTAATACTTCCTTTTTTTAACTCAATCGAATCACAGAAACTTGAAAATCTTAGCTATACATTTGGTTTGGAAATTATTAATTACATTTTAATTTCTTTTTATATTAACTAAAAGTGATTTAGTTAGTTAAGCAATTTTTAATTTAATCAACAAAGCAATCTGGGTTCTTTAGATAATTGTAATATGAGTGCACGAGTAATTACAATCAAATTTGTGTGAGATGATAACTTGGACTTAAATTACATCCACTATATTACTTGTTTATAGGTATATGTTAGGGGTTAAATTTGTAGTATTTTTTTATGTTATTTGATGATAATTTAACCCTATTTTAGTGCTTAAATGTTCTATTTATGTGTTATTTTGTTTACTTTGCATTAGGGAGCTTAAACA